>PVKA01043819.1:0-16548 GCA_004027165.1 Ctenomys sociabilis
TATTACTCAACTTGTTTTCAGATGGTATAACTGAGCTTCGGAGTGTAGAAAAGTTTTCTTCTAATAGAGTTTCTTGAAGTTTGCACAATTACAGTGGATGAAGGCCAATTTAACCCCAATCCTGATAAGAGCAATAAACACGCCCTTTTCATGGTCAACATTGTTGAGAGTTGCTATGGTGCATTGAGTAGACGTACTGGGGAACTTGGCTTAGTAGACCAAACAAGGCTCCTGCCAATTATATCTTTGTCTTTACCCCAAGAACCTGTGAATATGTTACCTTATATGGTATCAGAGCCTGCACTGTGTTCTAAGAGATACAACGCTCTCCTAACTCAGGTGTCTCAGAATGTGAACTTCATTAGGAATAAGTTGTAAATACAGCTAAGTTCAGATGTGCTCATACTGGTGTGAGCTGGGCCATTAATCCAATGCATTTAGCTTCTATGAGAAGAAAATGTGGGTCCAGGGAGAACAGAAAGCAGGTTGTCATGTGATGATGAGGGTGGAGTCTGAAGTGCTACAGCAGCCCTCTGAGGAACACCTGTGGCTCTAAGTGGCTGGGAGAAGGAAGGAGGAATCCTCACCTAAAGCCTGTGCGGGGAATAGATCCCTGCTGACATGGTGAGTTTGGACTTTCAGCCTCAAGAACTGAGAGAGAATATGTTTTGATTGTTTTAAACTTCTCTGGCATGGTTTTAAACCTAACTGGTACTGTTATGGGAGCCTGAGGAAAGTAATACAGATGGTAAATGAAACTTCACTAGTGTAACGAAGAGCTCAAACCTTGTGATAGGAAAATTATCCTTGTTCATCATGGTAGGCCCATTGTAATCACAAAGGCCCTGTCAGAGGGAGGCCTAGAAGTGAGAGGCAAGAGATTTTGGATGCCATGATGTTGCATTTGAAGGTGGAGGAAGGGGTTGTGAGCCAAGAATACAGATTTTCCTCTAAAGTTGAAAAAAAAAAAAAGAAAAGAAAAAGATTTTCCTCTATATCCTCTACAAGAACCACAGCATTGCTGACACTTTGATTTTGGTCCACTGAGTCCTATTTTGGGCTTCTGGCTGCCAGAACTATAGGATAATGCATCTTTGCTGTGGTTATATGACTACATATGTGCTATTTTATTAGAGTCATCATTAAGTGATGCATACAGTGGCAAACTCGGCAGCTTCCTGTAGCTACCATCCAGCATCCAGCTGCTCCCCAGGACAGAATAAGGGCCTATTTCACTACACTTATACTCTCTGGGCATATTTCATGATATAGTGTGCAGTCTGGATTATGCACCCAGATACATGTTAACAGCTTGGTTCCCAGTCTGTGAAAGTACTGGGAGATAGTAGAAGCTCTCAGATGGTAGGCTTTAGAGGGAGAATATTAAGTCATTGGGACCAGGCCCTAGAAGGAATTTTAGGGCTCAAGCCTTTTCTTTCTTTGCTTCCTGGGTGCCATGAGGTAAGGAGATTTATCTTGTTATACCCTTCTGCCATGATATTTCTGCCTAGCTACAGGCCCCCAGCAATAGAACCAGCTGACAATGGGCTAAAGCTTCTGAAACTATGAGTCAAAATAAACTTTTACTCATTTTTAGTTGATTTTTCTCAGGTATTTTGTCATAGCAAGGAAAAGCTAATGTTTTCTTATTGCAAAGAATCAAATGTTCACAAATCGAACAAATCTATTCAGTTTATATGGAACCCAATCAAATTCAATGGTTAGAAGTGATGTAAAACTTATGAAGTCTGATTTGCTTTTCATCCAATTTAGTTTGCAATCAGAATTTGGGAAAAAGTTAAGTTCAAGAATTGAGGCATCACTGCGCGACACAAGAGAAAACAAATAAATGACTGAAAAATAACACCTAATATTTCTAGAGAACACTACAGTTCACAAAATACTTTCTCTTATATAATTTCTTTTTTTAGGACAGCCTGTACAGGTTATACAGAGTCTCACTGCACAGATCAGACTTATAGTGATCCTCCTGTTTACAGTGTCCCAAGTGATAGGATTATAGGCAAGTGCCACCATGCCCAGTCTCAATCCCAGTGTGCCCTTGGAGCAGGGCCAGCATGGCAGGCCTAGGGATCCAACTCCTAGCCCCCACATCTGACTAAGTAGGCATTTTAATCTGCTGAGTTCTTTGGCCTGCCAACTCTTGTATAATTTCATTTTATTTAAATAAGGGCAGTGTGGTGAAGCCAAGGATCTTTTCTCATGAATGAGAAAAATGAATTTCAGAGGCGTCAGATTACCTGCTCAAGGTCACTATTCTAGTATGTGACAGTGAAGGAACTTGACAACAGCAAATCTGATTGTAAGTAGAACCTTTCCTTCTAAACCAGGCCATCTTTTGGCAGTGTACTCATGTTGTTTTAGAAATGATTATATACTAAGTACATATTTCATAGGCCACAAATTTGAGCTATAGAAGTTATTATGTTGTTCCTGTAAGTGTATTTAGCTTACTCTGAATCTGTTGCATAATACACACTATAATCCTGCTCATTTTCAAATCCTGTAAGTCATTTCAGATCTTTGTTTATATAATCCCCCTTACCATTCTCTTCCCTGGACTGCTCTCTAAGTTATAGAGATAATATAATTTTATGGCATGGGACAGATAATGATGCCAATATCTCCTTTGATGTGCATCATCCTCTAATGTTTTTGTCCATGATTGCAGTATGTTCTATGACAGTTATATTCTCACAGGCCTCATGCTCTTCTATCAAGAATTGTCCCTTCCTTGCAACCACATGACTCTTTTGAGCCAACCAGCTCATAATTTTTCTTTTCTTTCTTTTTTTTTGGCAGAATCAGGGATCAAACTCAGGCCCTTGTGCTTGCCAGGGAAGCACTTATTCCACTGAGCCACCTCCCCAGCTCATGCTTTTTCTAAGGTAACAGCAAACATTACTGCTCAAATGCTGTCATGGTGTTTCTCTTCTCTGTATCTGTTCAATAACAGTCCTAACATGAAGGTGCTTATGTAGAATGCTCTGTTTGAGGAGCTGAGGAGATGGCTCAGTGGAATAAGGACTTCCCTGGCAAGCTCAAGGGCCTGAGCTCAGTCCCCAGTTCCACAAAAGAAAAGAAAAGAAAAGAACGCTCTGTTTGGGCCTGAGGTATAAGGACATATTGGTGGGGGCAAGCATGAAATTAAAAAATTGGCGTGTTCCACAACTAAATCATGTTACCTGATTTGTCAACTACATGGAAATGCATTAGACTTTAGGGTCATGTCACGACTACATGTGAAAAAGTAATGACTTCAAGCTAATGAGACAAGTCACACTGTACACACATAATTTAATGCCTGTTGTATGTTTGAGACTTACTTAATTTCACTTAGTTTCAGTTGCTCTCTGCAAAATGGGGGTTATCAGCTAGAGGTTTTGTGGGACCTAAAGTTTATACTGTTTGAGAGCCTCAATAAGTGAAAATTCATTTGAGAATCAAGAAACAGAATTAGGTAGAAAGTGTTTGCTTCCTTTGTGTCCAGATAATCTTACTGCATGGCAATGACTGTCGCTGTGCACTACCTGAGGATTGCTGAGGAACCCAGAGTTAATATATGAGATAGTGCTTTGTAAACTGTGAAGAGAAAGTTGGGACCAACTTTAAGATGGTTAATTGGTATGTTACATAGATATTTTAATGTACAGATAACTGGGAAGTTTCACATATCTCATTTCTGAGAAACATTTCATGTGACTCTTGGAATTAATAATTTGGATTTAAAAATCAAATCATTTACGACAGAGCCTTGGTGCTAACAGTATAAAAGAACTTGAGCTGAAACCAACACAAATCTTGTTATTTAGAAATGGGTCTAGTAAGAAGAAAAACGGGCAAGGATGAGAAGGTCACAGAGTCTTTCTCTATGTAAGCAACTTGGGTATCATTTCAGCATCAGAACCTGATGAAGTGAACCTCAAAGTGAAACCCAGGTAAGTGAGTTCAAGTCCAACTCTGTCTAACTCACTATATAACCTTGAGTCAAGTATGTCCCCCATAGTCTCATCTATTTAGATGTAGAGCTTTGGGAAGATGACTCTATCATGGGAGTGCTGTACTCACAGTGGATTGATCCAATGATGAGTGCATACCTGAATGTGCAGTTAGGTGGGACGTGGTTGGAAGAGGTGTGTCAGTAGGGGTGTGCCTTAGAAGGAGCGCCTCTCACCTGGCTCTACCCTTCTCTCCTCTCCTTCTTGGCTGCCATGAGGTGAGTAGATTTCCCCCACCAAGCCTTTCTGCCATGCCATTTGTGTTGAAGCCAACCAACTATGAACCAAACCTAAAGGAAATTGTCATCTGGTACATACTGTTCCTCCTTTGAGCTGCAGGGATTGGCTATTTTATCCCAGACATAGGAAAGCTGATGAACGCAGCTGGTATATTGTCTGATCTGGCTCTCATTTTCTTATACATATAATGAAAGGGTTCTGGGTAGTCCCCCAAGTTACTTCCTCATCAGTTTTTAATCACTTTGTAATGATGGCTTGAGTTATTTTGGTAGAAGTGATACTTTTTTTTCTTTTGGCAGAACTGGGGATTGAACTCAGGACCTTCCACTTGTCAGGGAAGCAGTTATTGTACTGAGCCATCTCCCTGGCCCCTAGAAGCGATAATTTTTAACTGAAAATGTAAGGAAAACAGAAAAGTAGAAATGTAAGTCAGAATATTGCCTTAAAAGCTCAGTATTTCAATAAAATATGAATATTGGTTGAACATCTCAATTGGCTCTCCTGTAATTTAAAGATAGAGCAACTTATTAAACTCATTATAAAATAGCCTGGTATCATACATGTTATTTTTTAAATAACCCAGCACTATACCTACTTTTACCTGTATTTAACAGAAGGGAGAGAAGAACTGAAATAAAATCATCCTAGCTCTGCCACTAGGTATAGTGAAGTCCCTGATATTTGGGAGAATATTTGTGAGTTGAGTTCATTTCTAGGTATGAAAAAGTGAGTCTTATGCTGTGTTTTCTCTTTTGTATCCACACCTGTTGCTTTATGATTCCTAGCAGTCCACTACACATAACCACTTCTTTACTTCTTGTTTATGGATATCTTGGACTGTGACTGGGCATTGGACTACTGTACACTACCACACTCTAAAGTAAGCACAGAGCAACAATGCATAGGGGATATGTGGATTACCTCCGATATTGGTTTCTATTTCTGGGACTTCACTGACCACATAAGAAACATAAAGTACATGTGTTGGTATATAAATCTTGCTCTATCTAGGTCTTAACTATCCAGCAGAAAAGTATAAAAATGAAGTATACATCATGGGGCCATAATATTAAGCTGAGCTGTAATTGGCTATAGTCGACAACTTCTTTGAATAACTCACTATTGTTGTAGAATGCTGGACTGTGTTGAAAGTCTGTAATTGAAGGCCTATTCATGTTAGTGAGGGTTTGCAATTTGAAGGTTATTAATTGGAAAACTTATTTAAGAGAAAAAGAATCCCCCATCTGAATTTTATATCTACCAGCCCTTGTATGCCTTTTTAGGGAAAAATTCACTCTGGATGTTAAGTCTGAAAATCTCAGGTAAATTATTTAATTCAATTTAGTTCCAATTTGGTAGTACTCTACGGTAAATGGTAAAATGAGACACGAATCTTCCACGGAGAAAAACCTTACAGAGTTCCCAAACAGTTGCAAGAAAAAAGCAACCTAAAGTTAGCAACACAATACAACACAACACAACAGGAGGACAAGAAAATCATACAATCCTCAAGGAAATAATACACAGGAGAATAAAATTAAGAAAAGTAATGGTAAAAATGAAATAATAAAAGATTTTTCACTGTTGCTATAACATACCATGCTTCATGTGTTCAGGGAAAAAAATCCTGAAAATTGAAACTAAGCAGGGAATAGCATATATTTTTGAAAGAACATGTGTAATTTATAGACATTAACATAATGATTGAAATTTAATATGGATGTGTATATTAGATGCAGCCAGAAAATAAACATCTAAATTCAAAAATAGACTTGAAATTATCCACGATATAGTTCAGAAAGACAAAATGCTGAGAAATGCAACAGAAGATCGAGATATACAGAGGGTTGAATGAGAAGTCTAATGTCATTGATGTATCTCTTAGAAATAATAGTGGCAAAGGCAATATTTAGAAAGTAACTGGTTAAAATATTTCAAAAGTACTAAAAGAAGCTAATTCTTGAGTCCCAAAACGAATCCAAAGCAGAAAAATGAAAACCTTATATAGAGATATTGCTATGAACTCACAGAACATCTGGATTCAAGGCAAGAAGATATCTTTAGAGCAGACAGAGAAAAGAAAAGTCATCAAAAGGAAACAGCAATGATGGATGCAATTCAGTAACAATAGTGGAAATGACAAGGCAATGAAATAATATCTTCATTGATCTGAGAAAAAATAATTGTCAGCCAAAATTGTACACATATTAAATATTTCTTAAAAATGAGCCAATTCAGGATACACTGAAATAAACAATAACAAGTGTCTATGATCAAAAACTCTCACTACTGGGAAATTTCTGAGCAGCAATCCCAGCCTAAGTCTAAAACAATGGTAGTGAACTTATGGCACATGTGCTGCAGCCCGCTGATTGTTAGCATTGAAAGCTCTGAAAGGTCCACTACCACTGGTCTAAAAGATAAGGAATAAGAGTAAGGGTGTTGGTTAATATGTGTATAACTAAAATAATAAAACGTCTACTTTGTGAACTAAAGATAATGTAGAAGTAAAGTGAACAATGATATCCTATAGCATCTTCAAGTGGTCTTAAACTTCGTGCCTCTGCCTTCTGGTAGGAGAGAGTCATGTTTCTAAAGTTCAGCTCTGGGCCACCCTATATGCCTGGTAGTTGAAACCATAGGAAACAGGAGACACTCATGCAGCTGGCTGTCTTTGGAACACTAGGCACGGCTCCAAGCTGGGCAGCTGTGCTTATGTTGCGGCTAGCCTAGCACTCAATCCTGGCACTCTGTAACTACAGCTAAATGTGACAGCAGCTATCAGGCTGGGAGTCTGTGCCACAGCCATATACAAACATCTGATTTCCTCAAGTTTAGGTTGAGGGGGCTGAGGGTCAGATAGGGCACAAATCTGCCATGTCAGATGAAGCCAGAGTTTAGTGCTCTTTCCGAGCCAGCATCATACACTTGCTTTGCTTTTATAGTGAGACTCTTTTCCTTTTCTCTTTTATACAAGCTGTTTGGTCCACATTACTCTGTCATTTGGCTCTGATATGTAACCAACCACCCAATGAATATTGACTCCAGATCTCTGAGCAGATTATACAGTTTGAGATCTCATCATTATGAATTTTAATATCTGCTTGGGGAGGCTGAGGTGAACTGAGAAGTTTCCTTACTCTCAGGCATCACTCCAAACAGTGGATCCAGATAGTAGTCCTCTGAGCTCTGATAACCCAAGACTACTTGCTTCATTTCCAAGAGGAAATCCTTTTAATTTTATGACTCTTTGTGGAAGTAGATCCGTTATTTGGTGTAACAGTAGAGCAGAGGTAAAGTTCTGGGTGGCCTTGAAACTTTTAATAAGGGAGCTGACATTTGACAGAGAGGATGTTGAGCACCTAATTGGGGTCTTAGGTAGTTAAAATAGCCATGAAAATGTGGTAGTTCTAGCAAGCAAGACTTGTGCTGGCTTGAGGCAGGAAAGCTGGTTTTAGAAATTAGAAATAGACTCCATGTGCGTTTATTGAGTTTATGTGCAGTGATTTCAGGAAAAGAGCTCTCCAAGACACCAGGAATATGAGTAGCATACTTAAGCAATAAGTAAATTGGTTAATATCTTTGTACATAAAAAGATTGTTGCATGGTAGGAAAGCATTCCAAAAATAAGAGGATTTGCTCATTCCACTCAACTTAATATTACATTTTTATGCCATGTGCAATTTTTAACTTAAAACAGGTGGAGGTCAGTGGTATAGCATTGGCCTAACACACATAAGCCTTGGAGTTCAATTCCCAGCAGTGTCAAAGAAAAAAAAAATAAAAGCTGTGTTTTTTTACATGTTGCTTGTTTTTTAAACATTATCTCCTTGCTGCTTATTTCCTCATCATTCTTATACTCAGATTAGATGACACTTTTCATACGAAATGTTAGCAAACCCTCACATCCTTGAAAGATATCCCTTTTCTATGCTCTGACAGTTACCTGCATGGAAAACTGGTGTAATTTCCTGTTGATTTATCCATGTGGGTCCCTAGTGCCCTGTGTCTGACACATAGCAGGTTTTGTTGATTATTAAGTCAATGGAAGAATGTATTGCTTGTAATGTATTTTTTTGTGAGGGTTTGTAGGAAATTTATCTCTGATTAGGTGAAATGCACAATATGCTCTAAATATGTCAGTAGATATGTTTAAAAAATATCAGATTTTCAGGAAGGAAAGATGCAAGGGTAGTTAGTTCAACAAAAAATGTCATAGATAAGCCAGAGTGAAAACAGACAAAAGTATAATTTTATAATGGGCAGTTCAGATTGACCAGAGCAGTGGTTTTCTTTTTCTTTTTCTTTTCTTTTGGAGGCAGGTTATATTTAGTATGATATAGGCGTGCATTTAAAAATTATTAGTTCATATCAATTATACAAATTAATGAGTTTCACTATGACTTTTCCATACATGAACAGAATGTGTAATGTGCTCTAATCACATTTAGAGCACCATCTCTCATTCCCTTCCCTCACTGTGACCTCATTCCCCATCCTTAATATCTCCCTTTTGCTTTCATGTAAATTTTCCCCCCTTTGTCCTAGAAAGAAAACATGTGGTACTAGTCTTTCTGAGACAGGGCTATTTTGCTTAACATAATGATCTCCTCTTGAGCCTGTATTAGCATAGCTGGGGGCTGAGTAGAGAGATAGGAAAATGACAGGTTGGGAAGTAACTCAAATAATTCAGATTTCAATGAATCATTCTATATTGCCTAGCCTTACCTTTTAAAATGTTAATCATTTTGGATGGAAATCTTCCTAAAAAACATTACACATTCTCTGCTTTCCTACAGAGAGAACCCTGAACATAATGCAGACTTTTGATGACTCCAAGTTATCATCCCAAACATCAACGATGGCACTGAGTTGTAACACAGTGTGCTCTCATGGGGATGGAAGTGTAAAGAGCCTTTTTGCCCAATTCTAAATGCACTCACTAGAAGTGCTGTGAATTTTTAGTTTTGTGTGTTCAATTGATAACATTTCTGACTCTCCCTTGACAGCTCCTCTCTCTATTCTAATTGGCTGATTCTAATCTGCAATGGACTGGAAAACCAGATATAATTGTGCGTAATGTGAGAGTCAATAGAGTATGGGTGAAGTGCTTTTCTATGAATAAAGTCTGTAAGCTTTTAGGTGTTCACTTTGCAACATTTATTTGGGCTAGGACTGTCGATATTCCTCCTATTTTATGGGTGCATTCCAAGTATGCGAGATCAGCAGGAAATTGAGAAACAATGTTTTGTCAGTGGGACTTTCATTTCTCTTCTTTCCGAATCAGAATACTTTAAAGGCTTTATAAAATCCATAAATCTGAGAAAATTTACTTCAAGAAAAAAGAGAAAGAGTATTTTTATTTTTTTGTCTTTTTGAGACAGGGTCTCACTATGCGGTTCAGGCTGGCCTTAAGCTCACTTTGTAGCTCAGGGTGGCCTCAAACTCACAACAATCCCCTTGCCTAAGCCTCCTGAGTGCTGGGATTACAGGCCTGTGCCACCACGACTGGCTAGAAATAGTATTTTTAAAGATAAATTGATATTCTCAGGTCACTTACATCCTACAACCCAGGAAGTCACTGAAATTATACTCTTGACCATAAATCATTTGTGATGTTCCCCTTTGGAAGCCACTATAAAAGATGCAGAAGGCTTTCTAATGTTTGAAATGATAGTAGTGTTTATTAAAGTGATAAGATGCACTATTTCTTTAGGAGACTGTTGTGTGGTAGGAAGGTAGGGGAGAATCACATTTGCTAGCATACTGAGTCTCTAAATAGCCTGTGTCTTCAAAGAAAATGAAGTCTCACAAAGGAAGTCTTCAGGCAACTGCATATGGGCCCTGTGGAGTTTATTAACTTGTTTTTCAGCAAAGTGTAAATGCTTCAGATCCCAGTGTAGTCTGGGGAGGGAAAGAAAGGAGAAGATACTAGGGTGAAAGATTTATCACCACAGTGACATTTTAAATAATTTTTGAGAGTATTTACTCAAGTTTATTATATTTACATTTATACATATATGCTATTGACAGAAGAGATTGTTTATGAAGTCATCAAATTTTTATCTTTAAAAGAAAAAGCCAGGAAACACGACTACAAATGACAAAACATCCTAGTTAGAGCCCAGATGGCTGCATAAAATAAATAGCCATTTCCTTGATGGAAGTATAGGCATTTTGGCTGTGTGAAACTGCAATTCCAGCAGAGATCCTTGAAACAGATGTTGATATTGCTTGTGCATCAAAAGTTTCTCAAAGAGCAAGATGTTCAGGTAGCATGAGAAGCAAATAACTGATACCTTAATATCCTTCTGTCAGTGCAGGGAAACATTGCTCTCCCAAAAGGAGATTGCCTCAAGATACCCAGAGCAGAGCACATTGGCACAACTGGAGAAGATGGAATTTCTCTAGGCTTCTGTTACAGATTGAAACATCTCCCAAATTTTCATGTTACTTATGTTCATTTTGATTTTCTCATCCTGCCTTGTGGCAGAGCTCTGCCTCTTCAAAGTCATGTTGGAAAGAATACTACAACAGCTATTCTTTTGGTGAGGATGAAAGGAATGTAAGAAGGAGAGTGAAATTCTTTCATCTCAGGAGAAGGAGAGATGATGGTTGGGATTTGAGTAGGTAGCGAAGTGGGGGAAAACCTCATAGATGGGGGAAATAAAAGGTACATAGATTAGAGTTGAAAAGCAGTGTGACTAGAGGTGGTATGTTCACCAGAGAAATATGGTGAGAATATAGGACTTACAGAAAGGGAAGATTGGAAAGAAGACTAGGGAAGCTCAGTAAAAACTATGACTTGGGAAGTGTAAATCCAAAGCCATTTTTTGGAAGTCATATACTGATTATAATTTCTATCAGAAATTATCTATCTAGTACATAATGTGAAAAGCAGCCTTGGATTCCATTAATTCTTCAAATATTCATCTTTGAATGGGTAAAAAAATGTATGAGGAATTGTTAAATAAAACTTTTTAAAAACAAAACATTCAGTTATCAGAATAAAAGTAATTTTCTAAATAGAAGTCATATATACTTTTATGTTTATCTTGTAGAATATCTGTCAACAATAAAAAATTGTCTGACATTGCCAGTTCTGCAGATAACCCACTGCTAACATGGGCTACTGGACTACATTGGATTATTTTGCTGAATTCACACACCTACAATATTTGAATGGCAATGGAATACTCATCTCTGGCAAAAAAAATGAAAAAGGGGGATATAAATGAAGGAACTTTTTGTAGTGAAAAAAATATACCTGTATATATAAAATAAGACAGATATACAGCTACTTTCTCTTAGTCCAATGAGAAGAAAGGTTTATACTAAAAGTGTTTAGCCAAGATATCATGTCTGTATCTTGTCCTCTCAATAACTACTACAAAGACAACAATATGCAATGTATTAATTATTGTAACTGTCCTACTCATCTGCTTAGAAACAGTCCCATTGCTATTTCTTTCTCAGTAAAATTAATAAGAAAAACAGTAAAATGTTGTCATTGTAGATACTTCAGATACTAAGGAAATGACAAGCAATTACTATTAACTTTATACCAATGAACTTGAAAGTTTAAACAAAAAGGAATAAATTAAAAATATACTTAAACTCATTTGATAGGAGTTAGAAACCTGAATGTTTTTAAAAGAATTAAAATAATCGAATTACCAATCAGAAGTGTTCCCATGAAAAAATTTCCCATCTCAGATGGTTTCACTGGCAGTTACACCAAACATTTAACTAGGAAATACTGTGTATTTGTGTTTTAAAACAGGAATTCCAGTTTTCTACGTAATTATTGAATCTTTGATATAATTCAGCTATATAAAAACCTGTAAATATAATATCATGTATGCACCTTGTACAATACCAAAACATTATGAAAACAGTTTGCAATGTACTATTTCATCGACTCTGTATGGTTATGGTGTTTTGAAACTGTCTGATTGACATTTGTATTTCAATAAAATAAAAATAAATGGAAAAAAATAAATAAATAAAATAAAATAAAAAAAAATAGAAAGGAAAATGTGAGTAAACATGTATACTCCTGATACTGATGAAAAAAAAAAAAACATTAAAAAGAAGGAAAATGAGGGGAAATCTCATTCATTGTGATAGATACAAGAATACTTACCAAATATTAGTAAATTGAATTCCACAATACAAACAGGATAAATCATCATGAACATCTTAGTCCATTTTGTGTGGTTCTAATAGAATAACGAAGACAGGTAATTTCCAGATAACGTAAGTTATTTTTCACAGTTCTGTAAACTAGGAAGTATGAGATCAAGGGCCCAGCATCTAGAACAGGGCTTCTTACTATATCATCCCGTGGAAGGAGGCCAAAGGGCAAATGAGGGAGGAAATAAGGCAGCTGTACTTATTATTTTGGATAATAAAACAATGCAAGTCATTATAGCAGCAGATTAAAGCAGTAAAATCACATGAGTATCTCAATAGATGCAAATAAATCATTTTATAAAAATTACAGTCTTTCATGATAAAATTATTTTCATTATAACTATTAATGCATACTAAGTGCACAAGAAAATAGGTTTAATTATGGCATTTTATAAAACCATGGTAAGAATACTTAGAAAATTAGGAATACAACAACAGTTTTCAATTTGAAAAGGGTTATTAAGACCATAGAGGAGAAGTGGAGATGTCTGGAATGACAGAACAAGACCACTATAAATCTCCTCTTTATATAAGCAATGTAAATGTAGTCTGAAACAAGATCAACTTCTTTTTTCATAACTCTGGAAATTAACCAAGGGTTTGCAACAGCCTGGGGAGTTTTCTTTCAAGTACAACTATGAAACATAAGTAAGAACAGTGGGGCTTGTGGCTCTTAGATTTCTATTTCCACATCATTTTCCCACTCTACCGTACCCTTGCTGTAAAAAACAAGCAGCCTGCAGCCATTAGGGGGAAAGTCATTTTCGTAATTCCAGAGAACAGAAACCATCTGACCTGTCTGGAAGAACCTTAGAAAAGGCCCACTTACAGACTTTGCTATGACTTGATTTGGCTCAGAGCTAGTTCCCCAAAATGTTGAATCCTGGGACATTTGTTGAAAACAATCAATGACAATTATTTTATATCTCAGCTGTGGTATTCATGGGGAAAACAAGACTAGGACAAGAAAAAGAAAAAGGGGCAGGGGAGATAGCTCAGTAGAATAAGCACTTGCCTGGCAAGTGCAAGGGCCTGAGTTCAATCCTTGGTTCCACAAAAGAAAAAGAAAAAAAAAGGGAAGATATATATAGTATTGAATACAAGGTCTCATTACATAGATCGGACTTGTAGTGATCCTCCTGTTTTCAGCCTCCCAAGCTCTGGTATTACAGGTGCATGCCACCCAGTCTCAATCACCATATGAGCATACCCAGGGAGCAGGCCAGGCACAGTATGCTGAGGATTGAACCCAGGTCCCTGTGCTCTGCCTACATAGGTGCTTTAGTCCACTGAGCTATCTGACCTGCCCAGGGCACTATATTTTAATGTGGGCCTTTTCAAGCTCTTATTGTTCTAAGGACATAGAAGACCAGATGCATACATGGGTTGTGAGGAATCTTGTATTTAAAACAAAAAATGTGTCATTAGTGAGAGTAAAAGCTTGGATGATTACTTAACAAAAATTTTTGATTTTTTTTCACTTTTAAATATTCTTTCCCTTTTAAGTTTATTTTTAAATTTGTAATTAGTACATGTTTGCAGTAAGATTACATTTATTGTGGGCAGTTGGTACACATACATAAATAACTGAAGTAAAAATTAGAAAGAGCAGTTTGGTATTTTTTTAATCGAGTGGAAAATTATGAATGGAAAGAAACCAAATATCCTTCATTAGAATGTGTAAGTCATGAACTATTATGCAACAATAAATGAATTAAATACAGCCATACATAGCATGGATGAATCTTGCAATCATTATATGGAGTTAAAAGAAGCAATATATTAAAGACACATATATTAATTTCAAATTACACCAAACTCAAAAGCAGGAGAAATTATATGGAGAGATTGGGAACTGTAGGTAAAACACCATAAAGAAAAGCAAAGAAGTAGTTACCATAGGATTCAGTATACTGGGATTCTTTGGAGGATTCTGATGATCAGAAAGGGCTATACAAGAGACTTCTGGGTAGCAACAGCAAGTTCTTTCTGTACTTTGACAGAGGTTTCTTTCTTTTTTGTATTCTAGGGAAGGGTCTACAGGGTGTTTAGGGTCTCACTACTAGATCGGACTCATAGTGATCTGCCCATTTACAACCTCTCAAGAGCTGACATTACAGGAGCGTGCCACCACACCCAGTCTCAATTGCCATCTCTGTGCGCAGAACCAGCATGACAGTCTGAGGAATCGAACTCCTGGCCCCTGTGCCTGCTTGCAGGTTGATATAGGTGTTTTAGTCTTAATTTTATTATTTTTAAAAATAAATCTTGTTTTTAAAATCTGGCTTCAAAAGCTTGAAATGTTTGTTGTAATATTGACCTCAAAGAACAACTATTTAAGTAGTTTTGATGCTTAGAAGTTACAGATAAAGTCTACTTCTCTCTTCCTCCTTTTATGTGGTATGGAGGTTAGGATGGAATGCCAACCTGACTGGCTTTGGGATGTGCACAGGAGATGGTGGGCACTTACTGGCCTGGGTGGGCCATGGGAGCACAGTCTTTAGCTCCATGTGTGTTCTCCTGCTCGCTCCTTTGTTCCCTTGTTCACTGTCTCAGACAGGATGAGCTGAGCAGTTTTGCTGCACTGTGCCCTTCTGTCATGGTGCTCTTGCCTTGGTGCCTGCCAGCTCTTCCTGTGATCTGTGTGTAACCACATTCCCAGCATCACGGCTCATGAGAGCTATGTCATAGAAATAGCTTGTAGGGTCAGCCATGGATGCATGATAAATAAAATGTGCTGCTTATACTCAGAGGTGTCCTAGTGTGCCATAAAGAAGGGAAAACTTGAGTCATCCATAGCAAAAAGGATGAATCTTGAGAAGATAATGTTAGGAGAAATGCCCAAGACTCACAAGATTAAAAATTGCATGGCTCTTCTTGTATGAAATACCCCAAATATAAATGAATTAGAGCAAAATAAATTATAGATAACAGGAAACAGGGAGTTAGAACTTCTGCAGAAGGGAAGGGGACCACCAGATGGAGGGAGGGGAAGGGGGCAGGGGCAATGCAGGAGGGAAGGAATTCTGGTGTGCTATGCATGTATACTCACTCCCCACAGTGAGTGCAATCATTGCTGCAAACGTGGACTAGTGAACTAAAATTGAAAGAAGAACCACAGGGGAAAATCTTTTGAAACTATGAGCCAAATTAAACCTCTTATCCTTAAAATGTGTGTGTCAAATCATTGTGTCCAGCAATGAGAAAGCTAACTACTACACATGATCTATATGCTATATGCTTATTCATTGCATAACACACAATTATATGCTTATTAATTAACATATGCTATGTATCTACTCCAATATTTTCACTTAATAACAAAAAATTCAATTCAAGGCATATAATACACATTTGTGTATGTTCTTCATTGTATATCTGAAATATATATTATGAAGATTATAAGTATATTTATAAATGTTGATCCTGTAGTGTATAAGGTGAAACAAGGAATAGGTTTTCTAGGTATTGTTAGTGGGATTGTTTGACCTGCCACCAATATGTATAAGAGATGAGTTAGCTAACAAGTACCAATAGAAACAAATAGTTTAGCAGATTAAAGTGTCTACAAGCAGGCACAGGGGCTGGCCCTGCCCCCGGGGGTGCACTGAGATGTCAATTAAGACTGGGCATGATGGCTTTCCTTTGAATGTGAGCTCCTTCTTCTCTCTAGCAGCTTTCAGTATATTATTTTTGTGTTGGATTTCTGCAATCTTAACTATTATATGTCTTGGTGTGTTTCTACTTGGGTTGAAGTTATTTGGTGTTCTTTATGCTTCGGTGACCTGAATGTTGGATTGTTTCCTCATATTTGGGAGGTTTTCTGCTATTATTTCTTGCCATATTCTTTTTATGTCATTTGTATTGACTCCTTCATTCTCGTTGATACCAATCATTCTCACATTGTTCATTCTGGCATCATCCTGCAGGTGATGGATTATTTTTTCCTGCATTCTTGTTGTTTTTAAGAGATCCTTTCTCACCTTTTCACTAGCTGCTCCGGCATCTTCAAGATCTGAGACTCTGTCTTCGCTTTCACTCAGACGGTTTTGTAGACTCGTGATTGCTATTTTTAGTTCTTCTATATCTCTTT
>PVKA01043820.1:0-16546 GCA_004027165.1 Ctenomys sociabilis
CAAACACTCATCTGACTCTACCATTGTTACTTGTATACCTTCCCTTCCATGCTTATTTTTCCAATTGCATGAATGCTACAAGTAGTCCTAGCACTAATGTTATATTCGTATACTTAACATTTGACCAAGAAAGTATATGAATCAATAAATATTTAGTAACAACTAATATGTACATTAAGTATTCTGACATAAGAATATAAATTCTGAATGGCTTAAAAATCAGACTTATGAAATAAAGCTCTAACCTTTAAAAAGTACTATGAATGAATAATTTCTAGAACAAGGGAGGATGTACAAGTACATATGTAAATACTTCAATAATAAATGTACATATTAATTTCAAAAATCCTCATTTTGATTTTTGATCAACCAAGAGGAATTTGTATGTTCTCAGCTCTTCCTAGGAGAAAGGGTACCCTGACATTAAACCACCTCATATTATGGTACATGGAAACTACAGAGCTCACTGAATGAGATTACCATAACTTACTTGTAGAACCAGAACCTTTTAACTGACACCTCTTATTTTTACTTTGCTCTTTGTCTTTGTTGAGATTAATGTTAAGAAATAATGACAATGCAACGTTATTACTTATGAAGTGGGCATCCAGGTATCAGTGTAATAGAACACAATGAGCTCTGAGAGCTATTCATACAGAATGCTGAAAGACTAATTATGATGATAAACTCCAGGATGGTCTACTTTCTAGAACTAAAGACATCAAAGACAATTTTGAATAAAACAAACAAGCAGCATATTTGAGTTGCTAAACAAGGAACATGGTCTAGTTTGATATAGAGCCTTGAGTGGATTTCAACCTCAAAATAAATGGAATTCACTGTTTTAATAATAATAATACATTCAGTCTAACACACATATGCATCATACTATTATTGCCCTAATCCCTATTATAAATGAAGAGGCATAACCAATAGTAAGTTACATAGTTTCCTCTTTCTGTTTCATTTTTATTCTTTTCTCCTATAAGCAATTAGATATCTTTAATCACCATATAGTTTTTACATTTTACATTCATATTAACAATAGAATGCATAACTTTCCAAAGACATTAGTAAACTTGCGTTCATTTATATATTAAACATTGTTACTGCATTTCATATTGTGTTTCTAAGTTATTATTATTAATAAAAACAGAAATGTGCCATAATCAAACAAGGTAACTACTTAGCTTTTCTCGCTTACATTCTCTTTTATTCATCTTCTCCCACTCTTACAGGAGTTTAGCCATAACGGTAGGAAAAATAGAAATCTCAGAAAAAGAAAATTTATTTTGGATATTGGTATGGAACTAGCGAGTCATCTCTTCATAAAATTTGCATCAACTTACCCACGTTTGATGTGTGCTTCTTTGTCCTTGCCTTTATCCTTCTCTCTTTTCTCTTTATCCCTGCCTTTACGTCGATCTCTATCCCGGGACCTGCTACGGGTTCTTCTGTGACTAGAACGTTCACTGCTTCGGCTATGAGAACGTGGACGAGGTCTTGACCTGGACCTATGGTAAGCAGATTTGATTAAATAGAATTAGGAAATATTTCTCATTTAAAAAATAATTATCTTATAAAATTATTTGAAAAAAGTAATCTAGCTTTAGTTATAAACTCAAAAATTAAAGAACTGCAGAAAGCAGGCATTTGAATATGATTCTTTATGAATAAGTACTGTTAAAATGACATGAGAAAACACATTGTCTACTTTGCAAAAAACTAAGTTTCAGTGAAAAAGTGTTTATAAGTGAGTGTCTTCTCATGTTTTTTTACTTCGTCTTGTTTGCGTTTGTATGGAGTCTCACTATTTTGTCCTGGCTGGCCCTGAATCCTAGGCTTTAAGTTATTTTCCTGCTTCAGTTTCTTAAGTACCAAAACTACAGGTACATGCTACTTGGAAGTGAAAGGTGCAAGGTTCATATCAAGTCTTAATTAATAAGGTCTCATGAGACAATATAACAAATCAAATGTATAAAACATAACACCAGGTAGATGTCTTAGTTCTCTTGGTGCTGAAACAAAATATGAAATCCAAAGTTAAGGGAGGAAAGGCTTATTTTGACTCACAGTTTGTAGAGATTTTAGTTCAGAGTTGGCTACCTCATAGACAAGGGCAGGCCAGCAGAAGGCAGCAAACAATAATAACTGATACTCATTCTGCCCCTTCTATCTTACCCAGGCTACTCATGCTTAAGAGTTGATAGAATTTACACCCAGGTTGAAGCACTCTTAATCCCAGTATAACCCCCTGAAACAAGCCAAGTATTACATCTTTGATTCCAGCAGCACACACCCTAGAGCTAATCATTTCCAAAAAGCCACACCTATGACCCCAATAATTTTTTAGTTAGACATCTAGATGCAAGCCACAAAAGCAGAACACACTGTATGTTAATAGTGTCAGTTTCAGGACCTGGTTAACTAGGCCTATTGACAAGAAACCTTCTGTCAAAAAGGCCAGGGATATAGCTAAGTAGAACAATCACCTGCCTGCAAGCACAGGGTCCTAAATTCAAACCCTGGTACTGCCAAAAAAAAGATCCCTTAAAAAAAAATCCCCAAAATTCAACTCAAAATATGTTATAATTAAGAAACCTTCTATCAGAAAAGAAACCTAATAGAAAATCCTACAAATAACAATCACATGAGTACTATGACCTAAAACATAGGATTCTATAAGGGACCAACACCTGGAAACAGGAAATAGCAATGAGAAAGTTTGATGATTTTATGTTTCTACTCAGGGCAAACCCGTATCTGTGGTATGTATGAGATGGATTAAAATATTCAGTATATCAAAATTTATTTCAAGAGCTGGCCTGATAGCTCAACAGACTAAAGTGTCTACTTAGGCAGAGCACAGTGGCTGGGGTTTGATCCCCAGCATTTTTTGATAGCCTTGTCCCTGGGGTGCACTGATATGGCAACTGAGACTTGGTGTAGTGGTGTGGGCCTATAATCCCAGAGCTGGGAGGCTGAACACAGGATCTACATAGTGAGACCCTATAGATCCTGTACCAAATACATAGAATAAATAAATAAATAAATATTTAAAAAAGTATTTCAGTAAAAGATGAACTGTCATCAAGCCACCCTCAAAATGCTCCCCCTTACTTCTAACACATTTATCCCATGATTGCTGTCACTTTCTAAAGCAGTTCTGGCTCTTCTCAAAGTCAAAATGACAATGAAAAGTAAATATTTTTAACTGATTCAAGACACGTAGCCAGCCATGACAGCAACTAACATGCAGATACAAAAGAGTAAACCAAGAGCATATTTTAGATAAAATAAAAATAAAAATAATCATAAAGGGCAGGACTGTTTTACAATAAGTTATAGAGAAATCTCTTCAAGATGAAGAGGAACAGAAGGAAATTAATCTTTTAGAAGGAATGAAGACTACTAGGAGGGATGAATATATGGATAAAAACTGCAATGTATACTTTTCTCGATTTAAAAAAACAAAAATTGCGATGTGTTACTGGAGGATCTACAATGGAGGTACACATAATATCAGGTACATCTTCTATACCTGTGATAGAATAAATATGGGTCAAGAAAAGAAACCTATGCAATAATAAAGTTTTTATATTTCTACATTACTGTACTTTCCTCTCCATTTCTTGAGTAAAATAGTTAACTCTAACTAGAACAAAATGGTAAGAGCATATATTGTAACTCCTAGAGCAATTATTTAAAAAAAATAAGTATAGCAAAAAATCTGATAAGAAGAAAATACAATCTAAGAAGAAAATACAATGAATCATGCAAAACAAAACAGGAAAATTCTCCTACTAACATATTTTGAAACTGTTTTTTTCCCTTTAAAATTAAAAAAAAAAAAAACGGGAAGTATAAAAGTGAGGTATTAGACTTGAATGTAATGAATATGCTTAATATTATTTAAGTAAATAATTTTTTGTCAGATGAATTAAAATGCCACAGAAAACTATAACTACCTATAAAAGAACTACAATTCACAAATACAGAGTCTGAAGGTAAATGTCTAAATGTATATCATGTAAACAGTGAACCTAGGAAGCTAAATTAAATATATCAAAACTATATAAATTAGACTTTAGAAAGTAAAGATTTTAAATGGAGAAAAGTAAACATTGTGGTTTTTATTGCCTAAAGATACTTCATAGTAATCAAAGAAATGACACTGAATGCGCAACAGAGTTAATTTAATAGTAAGACAAGAGAAACAAACTTTCTCTCACGCTCTCACAGAGAGCAAACTGGTCAAGCATTGGCCATGACTCATCCACATGGATGACACAGACAAAGGATCCACAGAATAATGTACAGGACTACAAGATAAACCCTGAGGGAACTTCACTGACCTCATAAGAAACATAAAGTACATGTGTTGGTATACAAGTCTTGCTCTATCTAGGTCTTAACCATCCAGCAGAAAAGTATAAAAATGAAGTATACATTGCGGAGCCATAATATTAAGCTGAGCTGTAAATGGCTATGGTCGACAACTTCTTTGGATAACTCACTATTGTTGTGGAATGCTGGACTGCATTGGATTGTGTTGTTGAGTTCAAGCACCTAAGTTAGTTGAATGACAATGGAGTGCCCATCTCTGACAGGTGTAAACAAAGGAAGGGGTATAGAAAGGAAGAATCATGATGTGTGTGTATAGACAGTACAGTTAGGATAGATAATGCTGTGCTACTACATAATCCTATGAGAGGCAATATTTGCACTAATGGTGGTTGGACAGGATATTAGGTCAGCTTCTAGTACTATGGACAATCACTAGGAAAATATCAAGGTAGAAAGTATTAATTATTGAATCTTTGATGTAATTCAGGTATAAAAAATAAGATCCGCAAAGAGCTACACTCTATTTACTGATAAGAGACATACGATGTAATAATGTCTGTAAGTATAATATCATGTATGCACCTTCTATGATAGCAAAAGATTATGAAAACAGTTTGCAATGTATTAATTTATCAAATCCATCTTGTGAAGGTATCTTAAGACTGTCTCATTGATATTTGTAGCTTAATAAAACAAAAATAAAAAAGACAGAAACAGATACATAAAAATTATAGTTTTGATTAATTCATGAATCAAGTAAGAAACCAATAGGCAAACAGGAAAATATTTTAACATGAATGATAATGAAAATACAACATATGAGAATCTGTGTGATCCAGCTAAAGCAACACTCAGAAGAAAATGTATAGCTTTAAATACTTACATCAGAGAAGAGGTAAAATCAATTACTTCAGGTTTTACCTTAATACATTTACACAAAGCCAGACATGGTGACACGTCTATAATCCCAGCACTCTGAGAGGCTGAGGCAGGAGGATAAAAAGTGTACACTCAGCCAGGGCAATTAAGCAACTTAATGAGACTGTCTTAAAAAATAAGAGACTGAGGGTGTGGCTCATTACAGAAGCCTTGACTCCAATCCCTAGCAAAACATGCATACAAAAAAAAAGTTACAAAAAGAAAAGCAGAGTAAATCCACTGTAGTTGACAGAAAGGAAATATTACATAGAAGATCAAGAATATGTGAAATAGAAAACAGTAGAGATAATTAACAAAATTAGAACCTGATTGTATGAAAATATCAATAAAATTGGTAAATAGCTCATTAGAATAATCGAAAGCTCATAAAATAACTGGCCAACAAAAATTGCCAAAGAATAATGAAAGTAAATGATTGAGAAATTATAAGAACCAGTACTGGTACAAATTCATCGGTAAGTTTCTAGGAGAATTACACAGGTTGCAACAGTAGTGATTTGTAGCCTCTTCTATCTCTAATAGGTTCACTCAATGAAGGAACAGCAACACTGGATCATAAATCCACAGTTTTTTTAAATGTGATTTTGAGAAGTTACAGATTACTGCTACAAATATCATTATTGGTTTATTATTCTATTATCATAATGTACAAAACTGAATTTTCCATCGCCTTCATTCCAAATTTCTTGACTGATTTTTCTTAATTATGACATAACTTTCTTTCCATAGCAAAGCTTTATAATCATGGTTTATTATCCTTACTCTTATCTTTTTTTTTTGTGATACCGGGGATTGAACTCAGGACCCTGTGCTTGCCAGTTAAGTGCTTATTCTACTGAGCTACCTCCCCAGGCCCATATCATATTAATTTTGATTGTATCTTGTAATTCATGTAGGTATACTGAAACTTCAACAGTTACTGCAAAAATATTTGAGCAATAATCAATTAAAACATAAATGTTCTAACAAGAAAATGATATTAATAAAACCAGTGGGAGTCTCTTGTGACTTCAGTCACTATGTATACATAATGTGCATATAAATATACTACATATTGCCTGGTAGATATACAGTATATTACCCTAACTTGGTTCTATACTGTCAGATTCACAACATAATTCTGGAAAATAGTTGTGAAAATGCACAGAAATAAAAGACAGGTAAACAGACAAAGATCATCATGACACAATGGTTAAGAGATCAGTTCAACAACAAAAATTAATAATTATAAATGTATATATACCGAAAAGCAAAATCTCTAAAAGTTGAAAGTATATATAAAGTAAAAGATACGATCCAACACAACAGCTGTAGAGAATCTAATGGACATATCATGTAGAGAGGAAAAACAATAGAATTAAACAGTAATGTAGATCAATTTACAATTAACAACTATAGAATATACATTCTTTTTATCAACACATGTAATAGTCTCTAAACTAGACATATACATCAGGCCATAAAAGAAGTCTCAACAAAGTCAAAGAACTCCAAATCATATCAGGAATCTTCTCAGACCATAATGAAATAAAACCAAAAGTTAACAAAAATAGAAACTATACAAATGTACACCATCTTAACAATGACTGAATAGATCATTGAGGAAACTAAAAGGGAAATTTATTTATTTATTTATTTATTTTAAAGGGAAATTTTTAAAAAATTTGAAACAAAAAAGAAATTTACCATGTCAAAACTTATGGGCAACTAAGAGAGGTTTATAACAATAGCTTATGCCAATAAATAGACAAATGAATAAGTAAATTTTAATTCGTCTAATGATGCATCAAAAGGGCCAAGAAAAGCAAGAACAAAATATTAGTAAAAGAAAAAGAAATCTGAGCAGAAAAAAACAAAATAGACTACAAATATAACTTTAAAGATCAATGCTTAAAAGAGTTGGTATTTTAAAAGACAAAAATCAACAAACCTTTATCTGGATGAAGAAAAAAAGAGGAGAACCAAATAAATAAAAGTAGAGAAGAAAATAGAAATGTTAAAAGTCATACTGGAGAAACAGAAAGGCCTGCTGTAGAGAATTATAAACAAGTATATGCAAACATATTAGAATGCTTATTGGATATGAATGAATTTCTGGACACATACGAACTACCAAAATTGAACTACAGAGACATAGAAAACCTAGACAGATTAATGACAGTAGTGACCCTTAATCAGCAAAAAAAAAAATCTCCCAACAAAGAAAAGTTGAGAATTATAGACTTCACTACTGCACTTTGCATTAACTTTAGAGGGAAAAACGAGGCCAATTCTTGTCAAACTATGCCAAAGAATTGAAAGGGAAGACAGCTTTCCAAACTCATTCTCTAATGCCAGCCTTACCTGGACATTGAAACTTAAAAAGGACACAACTAAGAATACTGTAGTACAGTATCTTTAATGAAATATATATATATATACACACATATATATATATTCACACACACACATATATATAAATTATCAACAAAAAGCTAAGAAATTCAATCCAATGGCATATTTGAAAGATAATTCACATAACCAAATTAGATATTACCCAGGTATGCAAGGATTGCTCAACACATGGAAATCAGTAAAATACCACATCAACAAAATATAGAATAAAAATCGTATGATCATTTCAGTAGCAAAAGCATTTGATAAAATTCAACATCCCTACTTCATAAGAACACTGAACAAATTAGGTATGGAAGGAACCACTATATTATATCATATACATCTTATTAAATGAGAAACTCACTATTTAGGCCATACCAAATGGGGAAAGTACAATGTGATTTCTCTAATATTTACAATAAGATGACAAGGGTATCACCCTTACTGATCTTAATCAATTCAGTACAATGCAATTAGCTCAGAGAAAGAAATATTAAAGGCATACACACAAAGGGGGAAAAGCCTAAGTACTCCTATTGTGAGGACAGAAAAAATAAGATACACTGCTACAAAACTATTAAAAACAATAAATGGATTCAGTAATGTAGAATATAAATTCAACACATAATTTTTAAATCATTTATTTATTTACTTATTTATTGAGTACAAGGTCACCCTATGCAGCTCATAGTGATCCTCCTGTCTCAGTCTCCCTAGTCCTGGACTACAGGCATGTGCCACCATGCCTGGTTTTGGTGGGCGGCTTGGCACAGAGCCAGCATGGCATGCAGTACCAGAGATTGAACCTTGTGCTTGCCAGGCAGGTGCTTAGACCACTGAGCTATCTCCCTGATGTAAAATCAAGATATAAAACTCAACAGTATATTAAATACTCAATAATGAGATGTCTGAGAAAGGAATCATATTAGCAATAGCTACAGGGCCAAGGAGATAGCTTAGTGGCCTAAGCACCTGCATGGCAAGTGTAAGGTCCCAAGTTTCATCCCTGTACTACAAAAACCAAACCGAACCTAAACAAACCAAAACAAAACAAAACAACAGTTCCAAAAATGTAAGCTACAAAAAGAAAACTAGAAATCTATTTAGCCAAGGAAGTGAAAGACCTTTATAATGAAAAGTACATAACATCACTGAAAGAAATTAAAGACTCAAAAATGGAAAGACCTCACATATTTAAGGATTGAAAGAATTAAGACTTCTAAAATATCCGTACTTCCAGAGCAATATATAATATAGATATTCCACAGAGCCACAGTAATTGAAACAGCAAGAAACTTGCATGAAACATATACAGACCAATGGAACAGAGATCTCAGAAATAAAACCCTTAGCTATAGTCAAATGGTTCTAAACAGACACACACACACACACACACACACACACTATCATTAGAGACAAATGTGACTGGGAAAACTGTAAATATTAAAACAGGATCACTATCTTTCACTTTGTACAAAATTAAATTCAACACAGACAAAATGTAAGACCTACTAGAAAAAAACATAGTCAAAACACTTTAGTGGCACAGCAAATTATTTTTGGAGCTATGAGCCAAAAAGTACAAGAAACAAATAGAAAAACAGAGAAATGAAATTCCATCAAATTAAAAGCCTTCTACACAGCAACAATAAAAATCTTCAGAATGAAAACATACACTAGAAAATAGGAGAAAATATTTGCCAACTCTGACAAAAATTAATGTCCAGACTATATAAAGAATTCAAAAAACTTCATAAAAATAGGCAAGTGCCCTCAACAGGCACTTCTCAAAGAAGAAAAGTAGATCCAGTGAGATAGCTCAGAAATCTATAGCACCTGCTTAAGTCCAAGCATAGAGACTGTGGTTGGGTCCCCAGCATCACATGCAGTACCAAGGCCACCCCCAGGACAGGTTCAGCCAGTCACAAAAAAAAAAGAAGAAAAGTAAATGGCCAGCAAGTATAAAATATGCTCAGTATCAGTGAACATCGGGAAATGCAAATTAAAACTACAATAAGATTATCATCTCATACTATTTAAAATGGCTATTTTCCTAAGAATTAAAAAAAAAAAAAAAAAAACTAAATGCTACCTAAAACGAAGAGAAAAAGGAATTTTCACAGACTGCCACAGTATGGCAATTACACAAAAAAAAAAAAAAAAAAAAATCCAGGCATGCTTGCACAGGTTTACAATCTCAATCCTTGGGAGGCTGAGGAAAGACCATGAATTTGAGACAAGTCTAAGCTATTTAACAGGATTCTGTATCCAAAAAGAAAGGAAATACAGAGAGATGGAGCGAGAGAGGAGAAGAGATGAGAAAGGGGAAAGAGAGAAGAGGATAAGGAGAGTTTACCACAAGCTCTAACCATCCCAATTATAGGTATACTTATATATTAAAAGAAATAAAATAAGCATACCTAGAGAAATCTGAATGTCCATGTTTACTGTGGCAATATATCAAAATAAAGATATAGAATGAACCTAGGTGCCCACCAACAGATGAATAAAGCAAATCTCACATGTATATACAGAACACAGATACACATATTACAGTATCATTCAACCATAAAAAATGAAATTCAATTATTTGTAGCAAAATGGGTGGAACCAGGGGACATTATGTTAAGAAAATAAGCCAAACACAGAAATACAAGTACTGTGTGTTCTCTCTCCTATTGAATAAAAATGGAGGAAGGACCAATCTGAATGTAGATCAGTAATACCTAGAGGTTAGATGGCAGCAGGGGTGGATAAAGGGAATCTGGATTACATCAGTGTATAGGACATGCATGGACTGTATTGAAATGCAAATCCCTTTAATATATACAATTAATATATGTTAATGAAAACAGGTTTTTTTTATAATACAGGTGAGTTGTTTAAACTCAATAACATTTTGGTTGCTTCTCTTACACACACATATCTAATATAATTTCTTAGTGGTCTGTCAAATTTTCTTCCTTAAAAAATAATGTTAGATAAAATGTACAATTTGTAGATTACAGAAAAATTGGGTTTTGGTTAAATCACATTTTTATTGTGCCCTAGAATGAAATATATCTATTATCAATGTACTCAGATTTATATAAACATTAAGTTAAAAATGAAGAACTCCTCATGTAACTCTTAAATAAGTTACTTCCTGTTAAGCATACATTTCCTTTCATGCAAAATACAAACCATAACTACTTTATTTGTAGTAAAGTTTAATTATACATTAAAGAATAGCACCTAAATGATTTATGAACAAATGACTTTGAAGGAAGCAAGCAATGAGAAAGCAATAATTGAGACATACTAATGTAAATGGATCTATAAACTAGGTTTTTATTCATTTTAATGAGAAAAAAACAGCAATGAAATACTTTCAAAGCAGGTTAGTAACACAGTTACAATAACTAATACATTGCGTATGGGTGTCTTTGTAGTATTCAGAGCACAAGATGTAGATATGATATCCTGTCTAAACACTACTAGTACAAACCTTTCTTCTTACTGAAATAATAGAAGGTAGCTGTATATCTATCCTATTTTGTATATACATACTTACATATTTTTTCACTACAAAATGGTCCTTTATTACTCCGTTTCTGTTTTGGGTTGTCAGAGGTGGGTGTTCCATTGTTGTTAGAGAAGCTGTATTTGGAGAAGTCTTTATTTTATTTTATTTTATTTGCAGAACTGGGGATTGAACTCAGGCCCTTGTGCTTGCCAGGCAAGCGCTTATTCTACTGAGCCATCTCCCGGCCCTGGAGAAGTCTTTAAAAAGGACCTTTTCATACTTGATGCCAGTTCAAATATTGTACTTGAATTCAGCAAATAACCCAATATAGTCCAACAGTCCATAATAGTAATGAGTTAGCATCAGAACTGGCAATTTTCAGAAGTTGTGGACTTGAGTCAATAACAGTTCAGTATTAATATGGCATTACTTTTTATAAACTCTAGATCAGAAGGGTATCAAAATAGGTTTCACTCAGTTCTTAAGCTGTTTTTAAAATTAATTTTATTTTATTTTGAAAGTGAAAAACAAAAGTAAGTACAAAAATCAGAAACAAAGATAGAAACAGGGTAACATAAAATAAAACGTTACAGATTTTCAAAGCAAGAATAGCTGATTAACAGCTGGTATATTACCTATTTTTTATCTTTAATTAATTTTAATGAGAAAAAAAGATAAAAAGCAATGAAACAGTTTCAAAACAGGTTAGTATGACACAATAATTAATACACTGCATACATATTGTTGTCTTCATAGTAGTTATTCAGAGGATAAAATGTAGACATGATATCCTGTCTAAACAATGTTAGCACAAACCTTTCTTCTCACTGAATTAAAAGAAAGTAGCTGTATATCTATCCTATCATGTATAGACATATATTTTTTTCCACTACAAAATGTTCGTTTATTTATAACCCTCTTTTTTGTTTTGTTTTCTCAGAGATGGGTATTCTACTGCAGTCAGATTTGGAGAAGTCTTTAAAGGATCTTTTCATACTTGATGCTAGTTCAAATATTGTAGGTACTTGAATTCAGCAAAATAACCCAATAATAGTCCAATAGTCCATAATAGAAACAAGTTATCAGCATAACTGGCAACTGTCAGAAGTTGCTGACTTGAGCCTTTCACAGCTCAGCATATTAATATGTCATTACTTTTATACCTCATGGCTATATTTTTCTGCTGCATGGTTAAGATCAAGGTAAAGGAAGACATATATAACTAAAAATGCAACTTTTGTATCTGACAAGGTCAGTCAAATCCCCTCAGGATTTACCCTGAAACCCTGTACAGCAGTTTACAGACCTTTTGTCAGAGTCAGCCATGTGGATGAGTCACTGCTGCTGCTTGACCGATTTGCTCTCTGTGAAAGCCTGAGAGAATATTTTCTCTCCAGGTGATTCTCCTTAGGCACATTATACATCATTGATCACTTCCTGCAATGGCCCCATAATCTCCTTGATCAGAAAATTTGGGACACCACTGAGTTACAGGATGTCACAGCACAGGTTCTCTTATGTCCTGAGTCCTCACTGACCTTGAAGGGCTAGCGCCAAATGTTGGTTATCCTTGTAGCCCCTCTATTTCTCTAATTTTTGGTCTGCAAACTTTAATTGTTAGACACCTAGAAGAGAAACTTACTCATATTATTATCCTTTAACAGAGAGAGTTGAGCTTAACATCACTATCTGAATATCAAATGCCTTAGACATAACATGGAACTGCTATTTTCCAACAAACATGAACATTCTAAAATTTAAATCCCTATAGACTGTGAAAAACAATTACACATTTTTACAAAGAAATTTAAGTCAAACCATATACAACATTGTAATATGACAATCCTATGACTTTCTTTTTCCTGTCTCTTATTTTCTTTTATTACCTTTTTTTTTTAACAAACATTTAAAGACAATATAACAATAATTGATACGACAGTAGAAGCAGTATGCATTTAGTCTTATGCTGGCTTTGACGGATAATTAAATTCTTAACTTGGCATAAGGAATGCTTAAGTTTGGCAAAGAATAATGTGAAGTTCTAGAGTCTATGTGTTCTCCATAGGTAACCCTCTATAGCCAAACTTCAGAGGTGTTATTAAAAGGAAAACCAAATTACCTATCATACAACCCTGCAACCCTTTTAAGAATAAAGGGGCAGGGCCAGCAGGATAGCTCACTGGACTGAGTTCCTGCTTAGACAAGCACAGGGACTAGTATTCAATCCCCTGTACATGACCCTGAAAAAAAATATATAAAAAAATAAATAAATAAAGTTATCAGCATAACTGGCAACTGTCAGAAGTTGCTGACTTGAGCCTTTCACAGCTCAGCATATTTATTTGTTTGGAAACCTTTTTAGTTTGCTTTTTTTTTCCCCCCTGAAAGGGACCCTTCAATTTAGTATGGGGAGTGAAGGTTTACTACAGCATCAAAACAACAGGACTAACTTGGTACTGTCCCACAGAAAGCAGACTGTGATCTCTCTCCTATCACCATTGTACCAAAGGTAGATACAACCATTAACAAAGACTTTTACCAAGTGCAATCCAAAGCAACTCTCCCTTATGGACAAGAAAGGACTTTGTCAATCTTATTAAGGCAAACTCAGTTCTCAACAATTTTCCCTAACACAAACACTCTACTGTGGAAAACATACCTGCCATATTCCAAAACCATCTTGCTCATTATTGACCTTATGTCTTCTCACAAGCAATCTATGCCAATCTAGTAAAGTCTCCTGCAAATGATTCCAATGTAATTAAAAAACCATAATAGCAGTCGCAGATTTGTAAGTCAAGTCATCTAGGGTGTCAAAGAAAGTAATAGGCATTAAAACATCAACTATACAATATATTAGACCCTTTTCTCTCAGGTAGCTTTTGCTCATTATTTTAATCTTCACACTTTAGGCCACTTAATCTTGCTTAGAGGTTGCAACTAGCAAAATATGACTCTGGAGAAAATATATGTAAAAAACAACTGCACAGGTAAAAACACAGGCAGAACAAAACGTATTAAAACCTTTTTTAATGGATAATAAAATAAGCACAGACTTATAGAGAATTAAACTACTGATTTCTTAGTTTTCATAAAAATCATTTTACACAATTTTGAATAACATTCACTCCTTAGTTATATGTACAATGCAATTTATTTCATTAAGTAGCTTTAAATACTAAATTGAAGGGTCCCTTTCAGGGGGAAAAAAAAAAGCAAACTAAAAAGGTTTCCAAACAAATAAAAAAAAAAAGGCCAAATTATATTAAAATTTAAGGTTGGATTTGTCCTTGGTTCCTTAAATATCTTTCTGATAAATTACTCTAGAAATCTCTAGAGTACAAAGCCAATATGGAGATATATTATAAGCAAAGAACCATTTGATAAAAAATGTGGCAGTCTAGAACACACAATATATAAACAATAAATGGACAGCAAGATGTCCTATTATAGCAGACAAATGCTTTCAATATCTACGAATAAGAAGAATCACCATAACATCTCTACATAAAATGAATTACTGCCCTCAAAAACCAATTTCTCAACTTTCTTAATTGGCTAATAAGTTCTAAACACATGTAATCAAAACAAATACCTTAATATTGCATCCTTCAAAAAAAATAGCAAGTATACTTCAAATAATCTCTTAAGCTAAATCCTACAAAGACTACATTTACCATAAAACTGTAATTAAAATGAAATAAAATAATTACATACTGAATAAAAATTAACATGGATTCCATGTTAGGAAGAGGTTGTGAACATGAGTATTTAATTTTACTCCCTACTAAAATTCAATTAAAACTATAACAAGAATCTTTTAAAAGAACCTATACTCTGGGAAGTGATACACTTTGACAAAGGAGGTAGCACTTGTCATTTGGTGGGGGAAAAAAAAAAAAAAAAAAAAAAAACTACTTCTAAAAATATTTCCTGAAGGCCATACTTACAAAAACAAGAGCATATCAAAAGATATGAAAACAGACCTAGCTATCACTATAAAACTATTTATTTTAAAGACTCCACCTTACTGAATAGTACAATGTCATTTAAGAAACCCTGGAAGCTAGCCAAAATTTTCATTCCATCCACAGAACTGTTTGTTATTACTGATTCAGCCACATCATGTGTTTGTCATGAGGAAAAAAGGAATCAACAGCCATACAAAGCAAGTATAAGAACCAGGAAGAACAAAAAAATTTTCAGAACAAAATGCAAATGTGCCTCATTTAAAAATCATAAATGTACAATGCATTAATGAAAGTGTCCTATTAATCAGTTTTGAAACTGTCTCATTGTTTCTCAATAAAATAAATAAATATAAAAAAATAAAATCATAAAGCAGAAAATACTGAAGATGAGTTAACTATAAAAAAAAATCAATATAGAAATCCAGAGAAGATGTGGATAAACAATGTAGAGATATGAAATGATTGCTTCCTGATTTAGGAAAGAAACAAAAGAAAAAACCTATTTCAGGCATAATACTAAATTACAAGGTGCTCAAAAGAGAATATGACTGAGCATATACTAAAAGACAGATGTTAATGATGAAAAATTAAGCATAATTAACTCTGCGATATGTTCTAATAAAGTTTTCACACATTTGAGGAAAAAGAATATTTCAACAAAGAGCCATGCTGCACTCTTGCTAGCTACAAAATATACTCTAAATAATTACTTTAATCTTCCTGAGGGGTTTGTGGGCAGGGGATGGATGTTGTGTCTGCAATATTATATCCAGCCAAACTATCTTTCAGTAATCAAAACTTAACTTAGCGTAGTGGTACACAACTACAGTTCCAGCCTCATGGTAGATTAAACAGGACAATTCCCAGTCTAAGACAAGTTTAGGCAATTTACCAAGCCCTATTTATCAAAAATAAACACTAAGAAAGAAAGCAGGTTACTGGCAGAGTGCTTGTCAATCTTGGCACAAAGCCCTACATTCAGGAAAAAAAAAATTCAAAGCTATGAAAGAAATCAAGTAAAAATTTATGTTACGTTCTAATAGAGTCATAATTCCTAAGTAAATTATTTCATGTATAATGAAAATATAATCTAACAAGGAGAACTAGGAGACGCAAAGGAGGCAGGCCGGAAACCATGGTAACCAGCACAAGCTTGCCTCAGAAGAGTATAAAAAAGCAGAGTGACTCGGTTAAGGGAAAGTGCTGAGATGATGGGCTTTCTTCTGCAGTCCACAAGCAAGGGTGGGAATACAGCAGCCACACGCTGCACTTTGTCCCATCCACTTCCATCTTTTCCTTTGTGCCCTTCATCCCTGCGTCTTGTCCTTTTTGCCCTCTGGTGCCTCCCAGTGCCCCATGATCTCTACCCCCAGGGACTCAGAGATCATGTAGCAGAAGCAGAAAAAGG
>PVKA01043821.1:0-16543 GCA_004027165.1 Ctenomys sociabilis
CTAATCCAGTCCTCCAACCACCTCCTGCCTTGTCTCCCTTCACAGACACCTCACTTCCGCTGTCTACTACCCCCACAAAACCCCCTGCCAGTACAGACCCTAACACTCTATATGATCTCATTTTGGGGACCTATACAACTCTAAATGCCTCAAACCCCAACCTCACTCAGTCCTGTTGGCTTTGCCTGTCTGCCTCTCCACCCTACTATGAAGGTATAGCACTCAATGGCACTTTCTCTACTTCAACCTCTTCTTCGCCCTGCAGCTGGGGAACCCAGCACCACCTTACGCTCTCCCACGTTACTGGCCAAGGGCTCTGTATAGGAAATTTCCCAAGTGCTCTCTCCCACCTCTGTATGGCCTGCAACACCCCCTCTCGACTCCTGGGAAAGTACCTGATCCCCCACAACGACACTCGGTGGGCCTGCAATAATGGGTTAACCCCTTGCCTCTCCACCAATGTATTCAATATCACCCAAGACTACTGTGTCCTGGTCAGGGTCTACCCCAGAATATATTTTCACACTTCTCCAGAAATAGACAACCTAGAGTTAGGGACCACCTGCTTGAAGAGAGAGGCAATCACCCTCACCTTGGCGATGATTATGGGAGCACTAGCCACCGCAGGGGCGGCTACAGGGACGGCAGCCCTAGTTCAAGGCACGCACATCTCATCTAAATTACAACAAGCCATAGATACTGACCTAAAAGCCATAGAAACCTCCATTTCAGCCTTACAGAATTCCCTCACTTCCCTATCTGAGGTGGTCCTCCAAAACAGGAGGGGGCTAGACCTCCTTTATCTCAAAGAAGGGGGTCTCTGTGCGGCCTTAAAAGAACAATGTTGTTTTTATGCAGACCATTCAGGGGTAGTTAAAGATTCTATGTCCAAACTTAGGGACAAGTTACAACAACGGGAAAAAGAAAGGCAACAACAACAAGGGCTCTTTGAGTCCTGGTTCAATTGTTCCCCATGGTTGACTACACTCCTCTCAGCTTTGGCTGGGCCACTCCTGATTCTCATACTAGCCCTCACTATAGGGCCATGCCTCCTTAATAAGCTTATTACATATGGCCGAGAGCAACTGTCCTCTATCAAGCTCATGATAATCAGACAACAATACCAACTTTTACCAGATCAAGAAGCCCAGTCACATTTTTAAGATTAAAAATGGGAAAAACCAAAAGGGGGGAATGTTAGGACCCCACACTGTGAAGCCCAAACCAAACAGACTCTATGAGTCACCCAGACCTTGTGACTGAATCACAATGGGTTGTTAAGGTTGCTATGGTTACTGCCCTACCCTACAGCGTGATGTCCCAGTTTGCAGATGGACTTAAGATAACCCCACCGAAACCAACAATTCTTGGGACAGCAAGACCCTTTCTAGAACAAATCTCCCTAACGACCCACACCACCCAGTTTGTTACAAAGCCCAATACGAACTGTCCTATCCGTTCAAATGTAAGCCCAGCTAACACACGCGATTGGCTTCTGTCACTCTGCTTGCTGCTTAGCCCACCCAAAATACTATATAATCCTGAGCGAACAAAGGCTCGGGGTCACTGTGGCCCAGTTGCCTGGTGGCCCTGTGTTGACACAGCCTCTGGAATAAATCCTGAACTTCCACAAGGCCTCGGCTCTTGGCGTCCTTCCTTCCACGCCCGATCTTGAACCTAACAGCCCAAAACCCTAAGAATAAATATTTCTACAGCATCTTTCATTTTCTTCCACTCTTGTTTGTGACTCAAATATGTCCTTGTAAAGGAAGCACAGAAAAACTTGAGGTGTGAGAATCTACACTCTTCCTTACCTAAGAATCCAATGTAATTCACTTCTGCAAGAGTTCCAGTGTCAGAGTGATAAGAACAACATGTGCAATTATATCTTTTCAGAGTGATGGCTCCACCTTTAGCCTCAGCCTATGTGACACTGAATGAAATCAGTTTGATAAATGTCAAGATCTAGGCCAGATAATCAGCAATACTGAATTATGTAACCCAGGCAAACCCGTTTTTATAAATACAAGCATTCATTCACATCAACTATTGGTTTTCTAACTTTATGTGACTTTTTCCAGTTAGAGCTATACAAGTCTCAGTATTTAAGGCAGAAAAAGTGTTTGATCAGAAAATAGTACAGCTTAAGAGATTCAAATCTATAGTATGTAAAGACCTACCTTAAGGGTTGAACCTGACTCTACTCATATGTATTGATATATACAGAGCTGGTCAAGACTTTACCTTGTCTTTCAATTGGCTTTAAGCAATGTATATCTGTCTAGCCATGGTGCTCACGTGTTGTCTTTGAAGATGGCCGGGTGGGTAGTGTTTCTCCAGAGCATCCATTGTTCACTTGTGTGAACCTTGTGCTAATGTGGGATGAACAGTCAATGCTCCATGCATTATCTTGAGACAAAGAACTATCTCTTGCAATGAGGGGCTACATTGTTCACTTGTGTGAGCCCGGTCAAAGTGAGAAGAGTCAATGCTCCATGTATTATCTTGAGATAAAGCATCATCTCATAAGAGACTATGACTTCCCAGAACATAAAGATTACACATCAGAGATGAAGCAAGTGCCTCAAAACATTAGATATTATACCAACTGTGTTTTAGATTACTCTTTCTGCACAACCTTCTCTCTGCATATTGCAGAGGATTTCAGGCCTCCTATCTAGCTCAGCTAACATCACTCACCTGATTTTTGCCATTCTCACAGTCACTCATCCTCAAGCCATGCCTTTCTTCACAAACTAATAAAACCTGGGTTTGGCCCTGAGTTGAGGCCTTTGCTCTGGACAGCCATCATTGAGGTTGGATGTAGGAACCTATGGATCCCCATAACTACAAATATGCCTTAGTTTCTTTATTGTCACCACGGGTTGTACTGGAAATGGTAGATTGGAATTAACTCTCTAGAATTCCAAAAACTTTCCCATGGGACTACAAGTACAAACTTCCTGGGCCATGATAAAGACCGGGAAAGGCTCTCTACATTTATTACTTATGTTTATAGTATAAATTTCCATTATAAAGTCATTATAATATAGTCAAGCCAATGAGAATAAGTGGAGTTATAACTGTATCTCATTTAGTTTCAGATCTCATTTAGTTTCAGCACCCAAATAATGTCTATATTTTATTTTAGTTATTCAGTAAGAACTGTGCTTTTTAGATGTAGGAATTGTGGATGGTTTTTCAAAAGCTTGTTTTGCAATACTGAGACTTTGATCAAACTACATTAAACTTGAAAAAGTGGTAAGAGTTTGCTTTAAAAAAATACAGGATGAACAAAGCTAAGAATAAGCTGTATTATTTCTCATAGATATAAGGTGGGTAACTGGACTGTACTGTCATATCACAACACACAGCAGAATAACCCTTTTTGTAGTTTTGAGCCTTGAACAGCAATTAACTAGTACTATTCTTAATACTTGGCAATCAGACAGCACAGATTAAATTTTAATGGCTTTTGGCAGAGATACAATACAATATCTATCTATAAAAATGGCCAACAGAAGCTCTGTATCAAGGTTTTTTTTTTTTTTTTTTTGTTTTTTGAACAGGCTAGCGAGCTACATATATTAAATGTTTAGCACATAAGCAGCAGATAAGCCTGGAAGTTGTTTTTAATTACAGGCTTTTTCTTAGTTTAAGACATACTAAAATTAAGTCTGAATCTGCTTTATCAAGAGCAGACTAGCGTACTTTCAAATTATCCTCTATTGAGAACAATTAGACACTTGCCTGGCAAGCATTGGGTCCTGAGTTCAATCCCCAGTACTGCAAATAAATAAAAAATAAAAAGCCCCACCCATGACAGCATGAAAACAATTGGAAAAGCCAAAGAAACTATTTTTAATATGTTCAGCTATAAAGTCAGCAATCAAGGAGAATTACATTGCATGTTCAAGCCAGCCTGAGCAATGACTTGAGACCCTGTCTCAAAATAAACATTTAGAAAGGGCCGAGGATTTCGCTAAGTACAAAAAAAAAAAGTAGAGAGAAAAATTAATGAAAGAAATAGAAATTTAACCCACAGAAATAAAATCTTTGTTCAAACTTTCACATGAAGGTTCATGGCAGCTCTACTCAACAGAGACTCAAATCAAACACAACTCAATTGTCCCTCATGAGTGGTTCAATAAGCATAGAGTCACCCATTCCACAGAATATTACTCCCCAATGAAAAAAGGAAGAGATGACTGATACATACAACTAAGATGAATCTCAAAGGAATTAAGCTGATTGAAAAAAGGTAACATCAAAAAGTTATACACTGCTATGATTCCAATTACAGAACATTTTTTTTTTTCTTAAAGTACCAGGGACGGAACCTAGGACCTTTGCATTGAGTCACAGCCTAAGTCCAGTTTTTATTTAGAGACAGGGTCTCACTAAGTTGCTTACCTTGACCTTTTTAGGCTCATAGATAGATTTCCTAAAATGACATGAAGATAGAGACAGACTGATTTTTCTTTTCGTTTTTTTAGTTTGTCTTTTATTTTTTAAATTAATTTTACTGAGAAACAAATAGCAATGAGACAGTTTCAAAACCAATTAATAGCAAAGTTTCAATAATTAATGCAATGCATACTGTTGTCTTTGTAGAGGTTATTCACAGGCAATGCTACTCCTGGGGGAAGCTGGCTGAAAGGAGCTCTGGATACAGCTTTTCTTTCAAACTTTCTAAGAACCTACAATCATTTCAGAAATGAAAGTTTTATAAAAGAACAAAAAAACTCTAATTATACATGTATTTAATTGCAATTTGTGAAAGTGGTAGGAAAGTGGAAAGATCTGTAATCATACTAAACAGCTCTATGTGAATTTCCAAACAGGTAATTGCAAGTGAACATGTACAGTAGACTATGCCTACAGAGTATTTCACACATTCGCTTGTAATCTGTATCCATCCAACCTTTCTCCAGTAAAACATGCCAGGGGAAACAACTGTTTTGTGTATCTTGATGTCATCATTGGTAACAAAACCTTTTGGACAGTTCTCCTTGAAAGTGCATTCTCACCCTTTCTCATCTGACCGCAATAAGTAGGCAATACAATGCACAGAATAAGAAATTCAAGATCAAAGTTGTTAAATACTCTTTGTTCAAAGTCATAGAACTTCAATGGAAAAACGAGTCAACTCTTTTGACTTCAGACTCCCATTATTTTCCAGTCACCTATTACTATACTTAAAAATTGTATGTAGGATTTCAGAACTTACCCCCAAACTGCATGTGCCTAAGTACATTTAAGTATGATGTATATTACACTTAGATTATGTACAATCTTCTAAGCTCCTATATAAATGGATACAAGATCAACAACTTCCCAATTTTTAGAAATTTTTACAAATTCCATATTTCCTCTGATGCTATATAAATGTACACTGACCCACGAGATTCTTCTCAGTCCATGCAATTGAGTGAAAAAAAAAAATCAAGCTTATTTTGTACATGACAAGTATAAAATCTATCCCTACTGCTGAGGAAATACAAAAAATACAGCATCCATTACACTCAAGATGAACTTGCTTAATTAATTTACTTGAAAAATACAACTCAACCTTGCTTATTCTGTGAGGATGTAAATGTCTGTTCCAGAGATACTTTGAGCTCACCACGCCCACACTCAGTGAAGACTTGCTTAATTTACTTGAAAAATACAACTTTTCCCTTTTCTCCAAGACACCAATTATGTCATCAAATTATTGCAATCACAAACGTTCTTAATGTGCCAGAAAGCAGCCTTCAGCCTCCAGGGATCAAAACCAAGAATTTCACAAGTTGTACAAAATTGTCTATTGCACATTAAATACACTCATTAAAGTAATACATTGATTTCCTTTTGCCTGGACACTGAAATTAATTAGCCCTAAACACATTGTGCCAACATCAAAAGTGAAAAAAATGCTGAAAGATCAATCTTTTATGCAGAATATAAGGAAGTCACTCATTCTGTAGGCAAAAAATACAAAATGTTAAAATATGAAAGTTTGGAAAAACTTATGCTTCCAGGGAGAAGTGGAATGATGGGAAAACAGCCAACAATGGAGACTTCGGACACTCCTAATTGTATGTGTCTTCCTTTTAAACAAATCTTTGTGAATAAAGACTGAAGATTCTTCTAAATTTTTCTGGGTCTCTTTTGGTACGTCTCTGTCCCCCAAGAAATGTGCTAAAAGGGTTCTGGGAGGTGGAGCACACCTGTAATTCCAGCACTTGGAGGGTTGAAGCAGGAGCATCACTGCCAGTTCGAGGTCGACCTGGGCATATGGTGAGTTTAGGGCCAGCCAGAACTACATAGCGAGACCTGGTCTCAGAAAAAAACAAAACAAAAAACAAAGCAAAACAACACAACCAAAACAACAATAAAGGCAAAACCAAAGAGTGAGAGCTGTAGTTAGCACTATAAATTGTCCCAATGTTAAGCAGGTGTCCGGTAACTACGGCACTTGCTAAGGAAGAAATCAATTTTATGAAGCCCTGAGAGACGCGTCGCGATCGCACCGGTCTCCAAGGGAAAGCTCCCCCCGGGGTCTCAAGCTGGGTGCCGGTCCCGCCTGAACGCTCCAGGCCGCCGCAGCCAGCTCGAGGGTCCCTCACCCCAGCGGCGGTGAACCTGCGGCATCACTGTGATTTCTACGCTACGGGCCGTGTAGAAGGATTCGTGGAGACTCAGGGGCTTCTGCGTACCTGACCCCCACCCTAACTGCTCGGCAAAGTCACCCTGAGAGGGCGAGCAATCCTCACCTGTGCACTGAAGGGTGGTCCACCCGAGCCAGGTCCAGAGCAGCGGCACGCAGAGCCGGAAGTCCCGCCCTCCCGTGACGACACCGAGCGACGACACTGGCTAATCCCGGAAGAAGGCGGGGCGCGAGACCCGCAGGTGGGTGAAGGCGAGTGGGTATTTGCTGATGCCGCCTTGAGGCAGACGACCCAGAGTACACAGAGAAGGCCTGGAGGGAATGGGCTGTTTCCTTCTATTTGAACTTTACCCACCTCTGCGTCTCTTCCCTTCACGTATATAGAAAAGTTAACTCAACCTTGCTTATTCTGTGAGGATGTAAATGTCTGTTCCAGAGATACTTTGAGCTCACCACGCCCACACTCAGTGAAGACAAAGGTTACTTACGCGCTGTTCCCTTAACCAGGGAAACAGTGATCGGGGTACGTCTGCCCAAACTTACACTGAAGTGACTGTGATGTTGTTATGGCCGGAGAGAGTGGACACGTAGGCCAAGAAGCATCAGTGATTCCCCCTACGCACAGAAAAGATTTGTGCCTTCTGTATTCAACACCTCCGAGACAGGCACAATCGTTTATCCTGTGGGTGAAAGTGAACCAATATCTCTTAACTGGTTTTCCTCTTTGGTCATGACGTTCTACTTAAATGCAACGAATAACATTTAATGAGCTTAGAAAAAGCCACTCACTGATTCGTGAAAATTTACTAATCCTCACAGCGGTTCAGGATTAACACGTGGCTGTAGAGTCTGGAAATATAAACAAGTACATAAAAAGTAACTAATTACAGTGATCCCTCACTTATCGCGGAGGTTACATTACAGACACCCCTACAAAAAGTGAAAACAACAAAGTAGTGGTGTTATATTTATTTGAGTATTTATGTGTATTTAAGGCTTCATAAACACTTCCCACATTTTTAAAAATGTGTTGAATGTTCTTAACTATTTTCTAAATTCATAAACCTACCCTATTATTTTAACAATATCCATATATACTGTGCAATACTGCAAAATCCTGGGATGTAATGGAAAATCCGCGATAAATAATTTAGACTGCTATGTTTTGAAAATCTGTGAAACAGTGACTTCGCAAACTGTCAAACTGCAAAATAGCAAGGGGCTACTGTACACCATAATGACATTCCATGTTATGTTCAAGGCAGGGTTCTTTCTTACTACTAAATGTGTGCAAAATTCCCAAGAATATGGTTCACTAACAGCATTTCTTTCAATCTTTACATAGGTATCTGTGATGCATTGCTTCAAATGATTTATATCTCTGACTTCATTAATCTTGAGACATGAGATTAAGGTTGGGGGCAAATAAGTAAAACAACCTTTTATGTCTCAGAGGTCATAAAAACCCAGAGGATATGCAGAGTGCAGGACCCAAATGACTCCAAGACTCTTGAGGCCTGTACTGTACATGGATGCAATCAGAAAGCAGTATTTTCCGTCTTAATTTGAATCTGAGACTGTTTTCTGGACCAATCAGAAAAGTTCTATTTTCCATTCTTCATTTATGTCTGGCAGAAAGTTAAATGAGTCTTTCTGTGGGTCATTTTAAATCTAGCGTAAATCCAAATGAGTTTTTGGTAGGACAATTGTCCCAATGCTCATTTTTAAGGAGGAGAAGCCAATCAAGGAATTTTAGATACAAAAGACCCCTTTCCCTTATCCTGGGGCCATTGTGAGCCTGCCCACCAGCCCATTCCTTCCCTGTAAAGCACAGCTTTTCTGTCTTTAGTTGAAGTGTATATTTTCACTGTCTTTTCTTTTTCTTTCTTTTTTTTTTTATTTATTTTTATTTTATTGAAATACAAATGTCAATCAGACAGTTTCAATTGTCCAAGTTCTTGTTCAAGACATCAAGGAATATGGGACCCACCATTCAGTAACAAGCCTGTGCTAGAGAGAATAAATCAGAGATTCAATCTTTAAAAACAGCATGTCTTCAGTCCTTATGGTCACACTATGTGTCCATTTAACAATGGTGTAAAATGAACCGTAAAGAAATTAACTTGGTTAAGGTAACTTGGCAGAGCCAGGCTCTGCAACTATCTAACTGGGAGAGACTACTTCAAGTATCCTCTGAAGTATTGTGGCTTTTCTCTTTATTTCTGGAATCCCCATACTCTTTTCTCATAAATTCATTGTTCTTTTGTTATGCTTTCTCTCAGTCTAGGTTGCTGTTTCCTCTCCCTTCCATTAATTTCAACACATGATACAAGATTTAAATGGTTTCTTGAATTCTCTAAGGTGTATACAGCAGGGCTTCTTTTTTATATCCTTGTATCATCATGTACTTTCTTCCATTAGGACATTTATTTGTCTGTTTTCAGCATCAGACTGTGAGACCCTAGAAACAACTACTACTTTCTTCTTCCATCTTTGTGCTCCATATGTTTAAATGTGTTGAAGTGACTGCTGTCAGAGGTTTTGATCTCACAGTCCAAGGCAGGAGTGTAACTAGAACTCAGTACAAATTGGAAATGGCCTCTGAAAAGTCCTTGAGAATTGAGGCCAAATTCTCCTCCATCTCTTAACTTCTCTGGGGCTCTATTTCATCATACTTTAATATACAGGCTATATGACAGAATGTGACCAATGGTTTGTGAAATTTATGTTACTGTACTGTGGAAACATCGGTGCTATTGAAATAGTTTCTGCTTTCTACCTTTTAAATACATGGTACGATTGAACTTGCCTTATAGTTTGGGTGGTTAGGGGAAATAGAGATAGAGGAGATGATAGATGTTACCCTGATGAGTCATATGGGATAATGGTAGTCATTTTGAAGCTAAGCTGTTGATGACTTGTGTGTTCCTCTGAAACTTCAGGTGTTTTTTTTTTTAAAGGGCTGCACAATAGCCTGTAGACTTGAGTGTCTGTTGCTGCTTAGAGTGTACTCACCTATCTTGCAAGAAGTGAGGCTTGTTAAATATTTATGAGAATTTTGTTAACATATTAATAATGTAGCCTTTCTAGAGTGGTCCAGAAGGAAAGTCACACAGTACTTCTTTTTTCTCACTCTTTCAATTTTAATTCCAAATATCCTGTAAATTTCTTAGTAGTTCAGCTTGGGTCTAGTGTCCAGCAGTTGTTTAAATATCAGTGAAAACTGTTAATGGCCATATTGGCTCTCTTTCAGCAGAGTGAGGAGACCATTGTAGATGAGGCACATGTTCCACGAAAGTGCCTGTCAGAGGCACAAATGGCTATAACATTAGGTCATTGGATGCTGTTTCTACTAGGGTATAATAGTTACACCTGAGGGTGAGTTTATTTTGCATATGATATATCATGATGATTTCCATCCCATCATTCTCTTTCTCCTTTCCTCTCTCCTTTCCCTTATTCCTTCCTCTAGTGCTCTTCCTTCTACTTTCCTGTCATCCTTTTCTTTTTTTTAGAAACTACATACATATAACAAAAATGGCAATACTGTGGATTTTGGAGACTGCCTTATTTTACAAAACACTATGTTCTCCAGTTCCATCCTTTTCCTGTACATGACATGATTTCATTGTTCTTTATGGCTCAATAGTTCTCCATGTGTACTGAATTTAAATGACACACTTCTATGTTTTACATAAAAATATTAGACTCTCATCACTCATTCATTTTTTATTGACTGCCCATTATAATGCAAACATTCTTCCAAGTTGGAGACACAGGGCAATCCAAAGAAAAAAGTCATTGATCTCACAGACATTCACTAAATAAATATGTGTAGTGTCTGTGCAAGAAAAACTAAAAGGTGTTATTGGTAGTGAGAAGTGTATTCATTGTTGATTGCTTAACAAGTTACCAAAAACTTAGCAACCTAAGACAAGTAGACATCTATTACCTTACACAGTTTCTAAGGATCAGGGAAACAAGTCGTGTAAGTATGAGAGATTTGGAGATCCTAAGGCAATTCCCCTTAAGAACTAGTGTGGCATTGTATAGTAGAAGGGAAGAAAATGACTTCTTGTATGGTGAGTAAGTCCAGCAGTGTCCCTGGGCATGAAAGAGTTTCAGAAGACTGTCAGCCAGATGCGTCACTTAGAGGGAGCAAGTTGCAATGGATGGCATGGAACATTCTGGAATTTCATGAGCAGCATCATGGAAGAGGAGGAGAGAAAAAGGTAGTATTTGTGCTATGGCCAAGATCAACTATGTAGGGGCCCTTGAAGATAACCAGGAACTGCCATAATTGGTGAAGTCCCTTTAGTGTAGGTGAAAGAGTAGGTGGGAATACTTTACAAAAGGACTGAAGGTAATATTATGCAATGAAAATGAGACAGATAAATGGATAATAACTGGGACTCAGAAGCAAAAAAGAATAGTGAATGTTATGAGAACATTGAAAGTACTTGTGTTTTCATCTTCCTTATTATTCTATTATTTGGAAAGTACAAATGATATGCAGACTGATGATCATATAAAATGGAAATGAATAGGAGAGAAAGAATAAAAAAGGAGAGAAAGAATAAGAAGCCAAGAGATAAAAGAAAACAATTAAGTTTTATGTGTAGCTAAGAGTTCTTCAACGTATGTTCTAGAGATAATTCTAAGTGTTTTTAAATGTATACTTCAATGAGGTCTCCACAAAGATGTCGTGGAGATCCACATGAATTCTTTTTTCAAGTATTTTAGGTCAAAAAACAGATCCTACGTTTGATTTTATGTTAAGCTAAAAATTAAAATCAACATCTTTTTCATGCAGAGAATTGTACTATTTTAATCTTTAGTATATGCAGAATACAAAAGATACCTTAAAATTGCCAGGCATGGTAGTGCTTGCCTGTAACCTCAGTACTCAGAAGGCAGGAGGATTGCTATAGGTTCACAGAAAGGATGGGCTACATAGTACGTTCAAGGTGAGCCTGAATTACATAGAGAGACCTATCTCAAGATAAAATGAAAATATCTGAAAATTAGCAAAACCATCTGTAACTCCCATATTGCAGCTCAGTTGTTCTTTATTGCATTAAGTATGCAGCTACCCTGACAGGGCTATAGGGGACTAAAAGCCAGCAGACTTGATGTGTGATACTTGAAGATTTTTTCTAAACATCTGTCAACACATTATACAGCCTGCCTGCATTGAAGCATTTGACTTACCAAAAAGAGTGAATGGGAGATAATCTGGCAAACATCATGTTAGATATTCTTGCTATCAGAAGTATACATTTGTATGTATGTATGCATATATATGTTGTGCATATATACCAGACTTAAGTATTTTAAGGCTTTCAAGATAATTCACCATAGATGGTATAACTCCAAATGTTTTTAAATCCATGCTAGGATCCATTAGTCCCTCTCAATGAAACCACACTATTAAGAAGCTTTTAGTGGCAGGGCAGGGTAGGGTGAGGATAGGAAAAGTATGGGACATGCAGTTCAACTATCTCTACAAATTAACAGCAAAATAGAGATTGGGACTAGCTACAGATGAATACCTCCTCAGAGTACAATATGTTCCCATTTTATTGGATTCCTAAGAAACTAATTGCTCCATTCTACAAGATTTTGTGAGCTAATAATGCTGCTACAGGGCTTTTACAAATCATTCCTTTTTATTTTTTAATGGAGACTTTATATTCCCCAATAAAATAGGAATGGCATTTTTCATAGATCAGAATATCTTTCTATACTATCCATCTATCCAGATGTGGTTAACTAAATAATGGCTCTCCAAAGACAACCCTGTCCTAACTTTTAGAACCTCTTGCATGCTACACGACATGACAGTAAGGGTATAGCATATAAGATTAATATGTGTTAAGGACCAGGGAGGGGGTGATGTTATCTTAGATTACTTGGATGGAACCAGTGTAATAGCATCTATATGCAAGGAAGAAAAGTCAAAATTACAGAAAATTGTGCAACAGAAACAGGAGAGAAGGATATAGGACAGTGGCAGCAAAGAGTGGAATTGGAGCACGTTTATCTGTGACTTGAAGGCTTGAAGATGGAACAAGGGACCACGAGCCAGGGAACATAAGTGGTTAACTGCTGGGAAAAGCAAGACAGATGAATTCTCTTTCAGAGTTTCCAGAAAGATCACAGGACTGCCAACAGCTTGATTTCAGCCAATTGAAGTTCTGATCTCTAAAGCAGTAAGAGTGCACATTGGTGTTGCATCAAGCCACTAAATTTGTGGTGCTGTGTTATAGCAGCATAAGATGCTAACACAACAACTAAATGAAGGTGCATACTAGTTATATTTTGAAAATGATTGAATGATATTTTCCAAGTAGATTTCAAGCTTTTGGTAATTAGCTATTACCAAAATAGTACCATACTTTTTTCTGTTACACTTTTGGTCTCTTACTTTTTGCTTCTTAGATATCTTAAAAGTTTTATGTTTGCCTGAGTTTTCACAATCTGACCCTTAGCCCAGTAACCAAAATGTAATCACATCCTTAGCCCAGAAATTCAATTCCATTGATACATCCCATTTTCCTTCATGGTTATGTATAGAATTCTTAGCTGAATTGAAGAGAAACCAAAGTTCAAAAGAAATGCTGAATTCTTGCCTACCTCCCCCTCTGGGTCTTGACCTGTGTGAGGCAAATACGGTGCCACTAAGTTCTTCCACCAGGCCTCTTAAAAATACATTGAGATAGGGTCTTGCTGCATTATCCAGGCTGACCTCAAACTTCTGATCCTTTTGCCTTAGCCTCCAAAATAGCTAGAAATAGATGTGTACAACACAACACCAGGCAGAATTCCAGTATTTTAAAGCCTTGCAACTTTTAGTTCTGGAGTCATTCACTTCTAAAACATTTCAGAAAGAACAGAGAACCATATATCTTTTCTTTTTCTTTTGCTACTAAAAATTTCCTCTCAGTGATGAAGTTGGAATATGAACTTTAATTTGGATATGTAATGTTTTGAGGAGGTGTCTTAGTTTCTTCTCTCATTCCTGAGACAAAATACCCAACACTAAAAGGAGGAAACATTTATTTTAGCTCATACTCTGTAGAGATTTCAGTCCATTGTTACTTAGCTCCAAAGCAGGGCAGCATGGCAGAGGGGTATGCCAGAGAAGAAACAGTCTATGGCAGGGTAGGCATGAAGGTAGGAAGAAGCAAGTTCTTTCTTATCCTGCTCATGCTAAAAGCCTTCTGGTTGGTGCCAACCACACACAGGGCAGGATTTCCCATTATCTATACTCATATCTATGATAACCTAATTTCGTTATCAATACCTGAATCTCAGTATCATATACCCATGATCCAGCACCTCCCAAATGCCCTACCTATGGGTGTCTGAGGCTTTGGCAGAAGATGCAGCCATAGTACGAACCATAACAGCAGCTCAGACTTTACCTGCTACCTGTGTTTAAAGAATGCCCTGTATGATAAGTTCTGTAGCTTTCTGAGTATTCTAGTCCTGGTTTGCATACCTATATGGCCAGAGAGATGAGATTATCTCATGTAAAGCTGTTCTGGTGCTATTGGTGAGCTTACATAGTGTACTCTAAAGAGATGGGGCAACTTCAGTAAACTATAATTGGGTAAGGAAGGCTTGAAATAAATACTTCTTGAGCACTGCTGTGAAAAATAGCTTTCACATAAAAAGAAGCTAATATAAATATGGGGATTGAGTTAGCAAATACATAAAATTTTCTGAAATTCCATGATGCAGTGAAGACCAATTGACTAGTTTCAACTCTATACCATTAAGAGAAAAATTATATTCACCTCAAATATTTTGCCATGGTTCTGTGCAGTTTCTGCTCCACAATTGTTCTTAGTCCTTCATACATCCATGTACTTTTCAAATCTCTCTGCTTGAAATATTATTCTCTTCCTTGACAGTCACTCAAATATTACCATCTTTGGTGTTCCAAGTCTACTTGGACTTCTGGATTCTTAAAAACTTTGAATATATCTATAGTCCAACAGTATACATTTATGCTGTATTCACATGATGATCTTGGCTTATTTATTTCCTGGAAAATTTAAAAACAAGTTACAGATATATTATTTTCAATTCTTTAATATAAGCCTCTAATTAACTTTAAGATAATGCCAGTTACAATCACATAAAATGAGCAAAATCTGTGCAATATTGTCTAATATCCAGTGTATATTCAGTTTCCTAAAAATGGACTTGAATGTCTCCTGATTCTAATCTGGGGGTCTGGGTAAAGCATATGTTTGTGCTTTACTATTGGAGTATCTTAATGCTGACATTTAAGCTCGTTGCAGTATCCCTGATCAGTACAGAGATTTAGATAGTGTCTAGTATCACAAGGACAGATTGGATGTATACGGCCATCTTCTGTTGCTATGACAAATTCTTTTGGATGTATACTTTATAAAGAAAAGAGGTTATTCAGGTCACAGTTTTAGAGGTTGTCAGTCCATGTTTTGAGGCTCATCTGTTCAGCCTTTGGTGAAGCTCAATTTCCCCCTGTTAATTCATGGTGTAGCAGAGGATGAAATAGGGAAGTGGCTGCTCTTATAAAGGATACACAGGGATGAACTTACCTTATGACAACTCATTTTCTTGCCATCTCACTGGGGTACCGCAAAAACTACATGACTTTCTTCCAAGGGAAGTGCTCCTGTGTTCTAATAACCTCACCTCCAGCTCACTTATTCAAGGTTCCATAACTTCTCAACATGACCACACTCAAGAGCAAGGCCCTGGCACATGAACTTTTGGGAGCACAAACAATGCCCAGATCATTGCAATAGAGAAGAAATTTTCAGCCATGAATGTAGTATGAATTTGGATTTGTTAAATAATGCAGTCCAGCCAGTTCATAGCTTTCTGGGGGCAATATCTGTCTGTCTCATCAGTGGTCTCCAATGGATATATCCAAAGCCATTATTGGGGTAATAGCCTTGTGGAGGTGCAAGCAAGATTCTTCTGATGGATTTGTCTCTGGAGGGTTATATACCACAGGTCAATGATTAAACCAAATGAAGTCCAATAAGCTGGCATTCATCTTCCCTCTCCAGTGTTTCTTTGTGTGGTGAAGAACCTCAATTGCTGTAACATTCTTGGCCTCTCTTTATCCCTTCCTCACTCTGCCCTAGGGAAAGTAGTGTGAAGTTGCCTCATATGTAAAGTTTGTTTCAATAATCTATGAATGGTTAAATAATCTGTTTTCTTCTGGTTGGAGCCAGCTTCCTACAGAGAGTAGTAGGTCTTTACCTTTCCCTGCTGTAAGAGTAATCTGGACAATTCTGTGCCAGCAGAGTGCTTCCTGTGGCTTTTTGGGTAGGTCTGTTTAGTTCTGCAGTTAACTCTGTGAGCCTTTGGACTCTCACTCTAGCTAGGAACCCTAGAAACTATGGACCCTTGGTCAGAAAAGAGGATGCCATTTTGGTGTTTGTGTACTTTGTCCTTAATCTTACTTTTCTAGAATCCAGGTGGGACTGGGTTCTAGAAATAATAATAAAATGTTACTATATTTTGTATATGATTTTTATACTGATGTTCTGATATCAGATTAATTTGTGACTTTATTCTGAGGTTTTTCATTCTAGAATTGCACTTAGATTTATTAAAATAATTTAAATGTTTCTCTTTTTGAAATTTTCATGCTTTGGAAAATTTAAATGGTATTGAAACTCAATAATTTATTTTTTCATCATTATTTTAATTCAGGTTTTCAGGTTTTCTTAGAGCTGAATAGAGTTGTTCCTTTTCTTTTTTTTTTTTTTTTTTTTTTTTTTTTTTTTTTTTTTTTTTTTTTTTTTTTTTTTTTTTTTTTTTTTTTTTTTTTTTTTTTTTTTTTTTTTTTTTTTTTTTTTTTTTTTTTTTTTTTTTTTTTTT
>PVKA01043822.1:0-16546 GCA_004027165.1 Ctenomys sociabilis
ATAGTGTTCTACAGTTTGTAGAATTTTGGCAATCTTTTTAAATGTATATGACTTTACATATTGGTACTATTATATATATATATAGTAGTATATATGTACTATTACATATATATATAATAGTATATATATACATATATAATGGTAGTTTCTTGGAAACATGAAAATAAACATTATCAAAAATTCTTTGATCTTTACTAATTTTCAGTTCATATTTCTTGAGTTTAATCACAATACATATGTAATGTATATATGTAGAGAGAATGATAATTGCTGGGCAATAGATACAGGTACTAAAATCTCAGCTGTTAATAAGACAAGATTGTTATAAACAAGGTTGGCTTAGGAAGAAACAGCGACCATATCTAAGCTGTTTTACAGGCTGAAGAAATCTTCTTAGAGAAATGCTGTTCTGCACCTCAGCTTTCATGCTCTCAGAGGTTTTTTTTTTGGCAGAACTGGGGATTGAACTCAGGTCATTGCGCTTGCCAGGAAAGCGCTTATTCTACTGAGCTATCTCCCTGGCCCCAAGAAATGCTGTTTTAACTGAAACTTGAAGTAAGAACAAGCTTAAACAGGCAAAATTGAAAAAAACAAATCTGACCAGAAACTAAAGGAGGGCGGGCAACATGAGTCCCCTGTGTACCTGGGAAGAGCATGCACTGCAATTAGACACCCATGTGCTGCAGTTAGACACCCATGTGCTGCACTTAGATGCCCATGGAATTATGTATCATTATCTTCTTTGCACAGGGTCAGTTATATCACACATGTTTAATTGAGATGCTTAAGAAACATCAATAAATATAGAGGAGAGGCAAGGAAATAAATCATTCATTTAAAAAACAAAAGTACTAGCCTCACTATGAATCAGGCTTTAGGAGAAAACTGCAAAGATAGTGATGAGCAGAATACAAGGCTAGGAGAGAGAGCAGGTAGAAGTGGTGATGGGAAGAACTTGTAGGGCAAGAATAAAGACAAATTGAAGATGAATAAAATACTTTCTAATCTCAGCAGCTACGTGCATTCAGCTCTATTGGTTCCCTTGAAAAGGTATCAGCACCCTTCTCTTTCTTCTGATTCCTTACCCAGAGCTCTTCATACTATACAATTCACTATCCAGTAGGCTTTTGCAGTTCTCATTTCTAGATTAATGTTAATGCTGCCCAACAGGACTAGATAGTAGAATGTAAATGGATATAAGCTTATGTTACTTTTTTATTCTAAAATGTAATCTAACTTTTATGTTACTGTATAGGAATTATTATCTATACTACTAGTTTGCTGTAGGGATGTGAAAATAATTAATAAAACCAGAATTTGGTAAAGCAAAAAAAGATTCATAAATCTACCTTCAACTCTTACTGGAAAGATGATAATAATTTTTCCTATGAACACATCTTATGCCTGTGCATTTTTATCATCAGATTAAATAACGAGATAGGAGATATGAACTTGACAGAGGAAAGTGACCTGTGCCAGAGAAACAACAACGGACTCCACTTGTGTTCATTTGAGATTTTTCATGATGTTAATGCCTCAGAGAGGACTTTCTTATCAAGTCCTCTCTCCTCTTCATCAGCTTCAGAGCCCTTGTGCTATGTCATCCACCTCATCATCTATAATCCATTTTTCTGCCAGGTCGAGAAAACACCGAAGGATGAAAACACTTTCGACTGACATTGGGAAAACTAAATAAGACACTGAACAAGCAGTTGTCCAGGGACTTTATTTCTTCCTGGTGTGTAAGTGGCTGCTGCCATGCTGTTCTGCAGATTGATAGAAAGATGAATGGACAGGATTGCCAACATTTCACTGATCGATTTCAAAGCTGACAAGGCGCTCATAACACTTGAGAAGATATTTCTGTTTCTTTCGTCTTTCCTTTTTTATAGGAAACTGAATACTAGTGAAGAAGCATAAAGGTGATAAAAAATTAAGAATTTTAACACTGTCTCATTTAATGTTATGTAGTCTGAAGTATTTAGATTTTGGTCAGTAGAAAACATGATGTGATATTTCCAAGAAAAATAACCAAAAGGAAGGCATTTAGAAATATGGGAAACAATTTGTAAAATGATTACTTAAATTTGCAAAGCCTCTGTACAGCATATTTGATTCTAATCAAACATGCTGATTAAATTCACAAAACTTTGCAGCCTCTTTTCACTACTGTTGAATAATATATAACAAAGTTCAGTGGAAAACGGCATAGTCTTCTTTCTTTTTTACTTTCTAACATAGTTCCTGAATTCATCAAATTTATCATGAAATATGTGAAAACTGTAATTTCAAAATGGAATATGATGAAGTCCTTACACCTTTCATGTTCCTGGGTATTTGATATTTTCTTTATAATTTCTTAGACTATAACATTCCTTAGAAAACATTGGTGTGTTCAATCAAGAATATTATTAGCAATTTAACTCAATTTTTTCAATTTATTATTACCTTAAAATTATTCTTTACTGAGTTTCAGAGCAGAGTAACTATTGAAAATTTCTTGTAGGTTTATTACAGCTATCTCCATAAAACAACAAAAAAGGAAATGAATCACGAAAATAGAGCAAATAATTTTTCTTTCAATAATACCAGGAAAACACTAATACTTAAATTCTGAGAAACTCTCAAGTTATTAAAGAGACTTTATGTGAATTTACATTTAATATCACTTGGATAGCACTACAAAATTCAAAGTTATAATATTTAAAAGAATATAAAACATAGTACACATTTTCAGCCTAATGTTTCTGATAATTTTACTGGCCCAGGTTTTCTGAGAGAACATTATTTGCTTTTAGAAAATAGATAAAAGAAAAAAGAATAAACTTTAGCTTTATAAATAAATCCTTTAGTGTTTTAAAGCTATTGGTGAAAAGATATTTTGTAAAACTATTTAATAGAATCTACTAGTATTCAAACACTTCTTTTAAGCTGCCCCCTCAATAGAAAATAAAAGCATAAAGCAATTTAATAGTAATTCAGCCTAATGTACTGGAAAAAATAAGACTTAAAAGAATTTAAGTAAATGTATTGGTACTCTTGAAAATTCTGAATATGGTTTCGAAACTACTGATGTAAAAGTTATTAACTCGTTTGATTCTAATTATATTCTACTTAATCAATTATTTATTTTTTTATTTTAAAGAGTAGAAACGAATAGTGAAACAAAGACGAAAACAGTAAGAAGCAACAGTACAAATGGTACTAAGTTTCAAAACAGGAATAAAAATTTAACAATGGTTGTTACATGTTTTTACTGTTAAGTCTGTTGTTCAGGTTAATATAAATTGGTATGAAAATTGGTCAAATAATTAAGCATTAATGCTTACTTTCCATAAACTTTAATAAGTGTTTGTTTATTTTAGTATTGAAACATTTATTTCAACATTTGAATGTTATAGGACAGCTGATGCATATCATGAGCAATAAGTTCCTGGGTTTCGCATTTTGTGAGCTGGGTCCCTTAACCAACGTTTTTCATTTCCCATGGTGCAACAAAAAAGCATGACACAAGTTCCGCCTCTTCTTTGTCCTTTTTCCCAGTGTCTCGATTCTACCACCCAGTTATTTAGTGCCCATTGGAATTTTGTGCCAGTCACAGTGTTAACCCTAGAGGATGCATAAGTTACAATCTGTAATACTTCAAATGGATACATAAAGACAAGTAAGTAGACACACAATACACCCTGTGAGCATTGTTACAAGCACACACACTGTAATGATTAAATCAAGTCAACATATATCTAGCTCTGCATATTTGCATGTAGATTGTTTTATGGTGAAACACTCAGAATCCCTCCCATTAGCTTTTTGAAATATACAGTAAGTCATGTTATGTTTAGTTCATCCTGTATGATTGTGCACCAGAACTTCTTGCTCTGAGTTATGAACTAGTATGCACTGATCAGCTTTCCCTAGATGTGCTTCCTTTTCTTTAGCCTTTGGTAACCACCATTTGACTCTCACCAATTATGAGATCAACTTTGGTACAGTCTCAATATGAGTGAGAGCAAGTGATGCTTTTTTTCTATGCTTGGATCTTTTACATACTGCTAGATAGTTCTATCCACATTTTAAAAACCACAGTATGATTCTCATATTTAAGACTGTCTACTATTCCACTGTGCATAGTTTATGCATTTCTTTATCCACTCATTGGAAGATACACATTCAGGTGGTTTTTCTGTGTAAGTTATTGTGAATATTAAAGAACACAAGGATGGAGATGTCTGAATACTACTTTACTTTCTTCATCAATGTATAAAAAATGTTTAATCTCAGGTCATAAGTTTGGCTTAAGGTAAATCTGGTTACCAAGAGCAGTGGCAACAATAAGAAATTAGTGGACTTCTCTGGAGGAAATTTATGAGCTAAGATCATTTTCGGAGAACTATGGAGACAAATTCAACTCTCCAAAACTATGGAGGTGATAGGAATTTTCAGTCACTCAAGAATGGCTTTCTCCCCTCTTGCCTTGTGGATAGTGTTGTTTCAGTTTACTCTGACACTGTAGACTTTATTTTTAGAAATTAATGTGGTAGGTTCTATACTTTATGTCTGTTTTTAAGGAAGTTTCCGTACTATAATATCTATTAAAAATGGTTCACAAAATGGTCCTTCATTTATATTCCCCCTTTTTGTTTTGTTTTGTCAGAGAGCTGTGCTCCACTGATGTTAGAGAAGCAGTATTAGGAGAAGTCTTTAAAGGAGATTTTCATAGTTGGTGCCAGTTCAAATACTGTAGGTACTTGAATTTAGCAAAAAAAAAAAAAAAAAAAAAAAAAAAGAACCAAAAACACAATATACTCCAATAGTCCATAATAGTAGTGGGTTATCAGCAGAAATGGTAATTGTCAGAAGTTGTTGACTGGAGCCTCTTTATACAAAATAGTTAGGATAGATATCCAACTAATTTCTCTTAGTTCAATGGGAAGAAAGATTTGTACTGCTATTGTTTAGACAAGATATTGTGTCTGCATCTTGTCCTCTGACTAACCACTACAAAGACGACAACATACAATGTATTATTATTATTATTATTATTATTATTTTGTCTTTTTGAGACAGGGTCTCACTATGCAGTTCAGGCTGGCCTTAAGCTCACTTTGTAGCTCAGGCTGGTCTCGAACTCACAACAATCCTCCTGCCTCAGCCTCCCGAGTGCTGGGATTACAGGCATGTACCACCACGCCTGGCTCTATACAATGTATTAATTTTTACAACTGTCCTACTAACCTGTTTTGAAACTATTTCATTGCTATTTTGTTTTCTCAATAAAATGAAGAAAAATTTAAAGAATTGATTTTGTCTTCATGGGCAAATGCCATAAAAATAATATGGGTTATATTTCTTATTCTCTTTCCATATATCTTACTGTTTTTCCTCATTTATATTTTAGGCTATAAATTCCTTAACATTTCATCACATATATATTAGATTTAATTGCCTTTATGAAGACCATTCCTTCATTTTCCAAGTTTTTACTTTTCTTCAGAATCATTTAGAAAAAGAGAGAAGAAACAGAAAATTACAGGAAATTGGAAGAAGCATAAATATTTACACTACAGCAATCTTTTTTATACTGGTTGCTAATTTTATTACATGTTGGCCAGAGAATATAAATGTACAAAAACACATAGAGATGAATCTATGAATCTTTAAACTGTATTGGAAGCTATTTTTTTTACTAATACATGGTTGTTTTTCATTCATATTTAACGTGTCCATCAAAAAACTCCACATACTGTATTTTGTATTAGTTAAAAGCTCCAGCTCATTTATATGGCTATGTTTTATATAATGACATAGTGTGAAAATGTTCAATTATATTTTGACATTTGCAAAAACAATTTGAAAAGAAAACATTCCATTAAGAAACAGCAACATAGTTTCAAACATAATTTTTAGATAAAACCAATAAATGTTGTCTAAAATCTTTACTATTTATAAATCTATTGCTCAACGTGTACACTGGATCAAACAGTACTGACAAGTTAAAATGTATTCCTTTCTGCCTACAACACGTTTGCTACTTGCAATGATAGTGCTGATTTCAAAGGTCACCCTCACTTATGTGTTAAAGGCATACTCCTCAGTGCAGCGTTACTGGTGGTGGAGAAGAATCTGGCAGGTAGAGCTTAATGGAAGATCTTTGGGTTCCTGGGATATGCCTTTGAAGGAGACAGTGGATTTTCACCTTTCTCATGTCCTGGCCTTGAGGTGAGGGCTTTGTAGCATGAGGGACTCCCTGCCTTGACAAGCACAAAGGCAATACAGCCAACCATTCGCTGACTGAAACTTTGGAGTCTGTAAAACAAAGTAGAATAAGTCTTTGTCAATTCATTTGCTTTCTATTTTTTTTTTGGGGGGGGCGGTGGGGGAACCAGAGATTGAACTCAGGCCCTTGCAGCGCTTGCCAGGGAAGCGCTTATTACTTGCTTAATAATATACAGGACTACGAGATAAACCCTGAGAGGACTTCACTGACCACATAAGAAATATAAAGTACATGTGTTGGTATATAAGTCTTGCTCTATCTAGGTCTTAACCATCCAGCAGAAAAGTATAAAAATGATGTATACATCGCAGGGCCATAATATTAAGCTGAGCTGTAAATGGCTATGGTCAAAAACTTCTTTGAATAACTCACTATTGTTGTGGAATGCTGGACTGTGTTGGACTGTGGTGTCAAGTTCAAGCATCTAAGTTAGTTGAATGATAATGGAGTTCCCATCTCTGACAGGTGTAGACAAAGGAAGGGGTATAGAAACAAAAAATCATGATGTGTGTGTATGGACAGTACAGCTGGGATTGATAACGCTGTGCTTCTACATAATCTTATGAGAGGCAAGATCTGCACTGATGGTGGTTGGACAGGATATTATGTCGGCTTCTAGTACTATGGTCATGCACTAGGAAATTAACTATTGAATTTTTGATATAATTGAGGTATAAAAAATAAGATAAGTAGACAGCTACACTCTTAATTTACTGATAGACATCTGCTATAAAATGTCTGTAAATATAATATCATGTATGCACCTTGTACAATACCAAAACGGTATGAAAACAGTTTGAAATGTATTAATTTATCGAATGTGTCTTGTTAATGTGTCTTAAAACTGTCTGATTGATATTTGTACTTCAATAAAATAAAAAATAAATTTTAAAAAAAGAGAATAAAAAATATAAAAAAAAGCAAAACCAAAAAACTTGAAAGGGTACAGAATTGCACTAAACAAAAAAATAGCAACTCAAAAATGATTGTCATGGGGCCGGCAAGTTAGGTCAGCTGTTAAGTGCCTGCCTGGCAAGCCCAAGGACCCAGGTTTGATCCCCTGTATTGCACACTGTGTCAGCACCTGCAACAGGCTGTGGTTGTGCACTCCTGTAATCCCAGTGCTAGGGAGGCTAAGACAGGTGGATTACTAGTAGTCCAAGGTGTAACCAGGCCCTGTACCAAATAAATGCATAAATAAACAAATAAAAGATTTTTAAAAATTAACAAAATGGTTGTCATATTATGAGGAAAAGCATATATATATATATATATATATATATATATATATATATATGTATATATATATATCCATATGTATATGCATATCCATATATATAACCATACATATGATAGCTTGGATAATTCTACTCCTGATTTCTGCTTGTCTATTGAAAGGAGTACTTAATGCTTAAACTTTTTCCTCTCTACTTCTTAATTTTTTTTTGGCAGATCCAGGGACTGAACTCAGGCCCTTGTGCTTGCCAGGGAAGTGCTTATTCCACTAAGCCATTTCCCCAGCCCCTTCTACTTCTTAATTCTTTATAACTTTTTGACCAATTTCGTATGCTTATATCTAGTAATGTGAACAACTAATGTGAAAATAATATATGTTGATTTTCTAAGTGCAGGCTAAAATGACAAAATTGGACTGGAATACTGCTATTGTAGGGAATGGAGGCTAGGTCAAAGATGGAATTGATGTAATTTCAACCTGCCACCAATATTCTATTAACAGAAAATATAAGTAAATTTTTTTGTAAAAATTAAAGTATTGTTAGATAATATGATATCTAATAATGCGTAACAATTTTCATGACAATTGCAATGAGCTCTATGTGCTGTGGGAATTCAATTAATTCTTGAGCATTTAGGCAAATAATTATGGATTCAGTAGAGGAGAATTAAACCTCAAGTAATTCGAGAGACTTGGACAGGAACCCTAGGAGGCACAGCAGTTACAGGGTAGGAGGTTCAAGAGGTTTTTTGTTTTGTCTTTGTCTTTTATTTCTCCTTAAAAATAGTGCAATTGAAGATTTCGCATAGTAGTGCATGCCTGTCACCCCAGTAATGAGGAGGCTGAGGCAGGAGGATCACTGCAAATTCAAGGCCAGTCTAGGCTACAGTGTATTCAAAGTCAGTTGGGACTACATAGAGAGAACCTATTTCAAAAAATACAAACAAAATATAATTGGTTATCTATGACGTTACACCTATTGAAAACCAACCTAACCTGTATGCCACTTGAATACCAGGAAATTAATAGATTGCTAAAAATTTAATATCCTCTTTATTGACTATTTAATGTGCAATATATTTTTAATTGATCTCCTGTATCACTATGTCAGTTACTTTTGATCAATAATCTATCAAAATTTACCAAACCAATAGCATTAAGTTTACAGCTCCCCACCAAATAAAATTTTAAAACTATTTTTAGCTATTAAATACTTTGAATTGACTTTCTAGCCCTTATTCTATATCAAGTAAATGTTTAAACTATCCCTACTGGGAAACAATAGAAATGTAATTTCTGGAATATTAAAGTTCAAATATATTGTTTAATGAAAATGTCGAGGGACTATCTTAGTGAAACTAAAATAAAATAAAAACTTCATGTAATGTAACCCTTTATTCAGATTTTAGCGTTAATACCTGCCCAGATAACATTACCACAAGATTGCCATGATAAAGAATAAAGGGCCGGGCATGGTGGCGCATGCCTATAATCCCAGCACTCGGGAGGCTGAGGCAGGAGGATTGTTGTGAGTTCGAGACCAGCCTGAGCTACAAAGTGAGCTTAAGGCCAGCCTGAACTGCATAGTGAGACTCTGTTTCAAAAAAGAAAAAAATAAAAATAAAGAATAAAGGGTGTAATATTATTCAACCTTCTGGTAGAAGAAACAGAGGTCCTGATTGTAATCTAACTTTTTCTTAAGTTGACTGAAACAGATTGATTCTCACCATTACTGAATTAACTATTTTTCATTAAAACATTTAAGAATTTTTTCTGTACTGCTGTTATGGTTAGGGGTAAAAACCAACATAAAGTAAAATATTAAATCAAAGCTAAATATTATATGGGGTATTTTTGGCTTAATTTTTAAAAATTACAATAGAATCAAAGTGAGGTCTTTCCCTTTAATCAGGATTTTGTCTTGCAACTTGGCCTTTTTAAAACCCCACTGCCTCTCCCATTCTGTCTGATTAGAATTTTTTTTAAGGAAAGTTTATTTTCAGAGAAAAATTAAGAAAATAGTAGAAAACCTTCCATAGGTCTTGTGAAAGTTTGCCTGTGTGATGGTTTGTGCATGGTTTTGCTCCTTCAGTTCCCATGGTGTGAGCTGATTTCTCCTGGGGCAGAGTGGTGAAGAGGCACTGAGATCACTGGGATGGAACCTTCACTAGAGATGGCCCCTGCATATGGCACCAGTGTTGGAAAATGTGATTGTACCTTTCACCTATTATCTTTGCTATGTGTGTCTGTTTGCCCTCCTGCTTTCTTCTGTGTTTTGTTGTACTGTTGTCTTGGTTACTGTTCTTTACTGCTGAGACAAAAATACCTGATGCCCAGTATTAAGGAAGGAAAGGTTTATTTAGATCACAGTTTGTGGATGTTTCAGTCCGTACTCGGCTGGCTCCAAGGCTGAGTGGCACGTGGCAGAGGGTGACAGCTCCTGGTGGCAGAAAACAGCAAGAGCAAGTGGGGCAGAAGCAGAGACCCAGGAGACTCCTTCTGTCCCTTCTATGGTATGCAGGCCCCTGGGTGGGTGTAGTGCTCACACTCAGAATCCCAGCATTGGACCATGAGTCAGTCACAAGTTGTGGAATACCACTTGCAAGACTACATGAGGCTTTGTGGGGACACTGGGACACAAAGTACAATAGCCATGAAGCTTTTACTAGTAGACAATACAATTTCAGTGCTTCTTCGTTTCCAGAAACAAAGAAAATAAATTTCTAATTCTTCATAAATGCTCAATCCCAGGTACTCTCTTATAGCAACAGGACTAAGGCATTTCATTATTAATATCTCGCATCAGCATAAATGTGATGTTTATATCACTTTAAATATTTGATACCATCAACATGATTGATCAGTGTTAATATTGGCCTTGATGTATGGCAATATGGACTTAGATATTTATATCATACTTTGGGTCATAATCTAACACTACTATGATTATCATACTGTTTTCTATTGTGATTATGGAAGCACTTTCACTCAGTTCCTGCCTCCCTTTTTAGCTCTGGGTTGGTCAGCTTTCCCGTCACAGGGTCTCAATGCTAACCACCCAAAAGTGAAGGGCAAAAGGTGTAATGTGAGTGGTACTCAGGGCATTCAGTCCATAGCAAATTGACTTTAAGGGAACAGCCTCATGGAAGCTATGGTCAAAGAAACATGCTTTTTGCAGGGAAGCCCAGAAGCAGCTCCGAGAAAAAAAATGCCACTTTAGAGTATCAAGTCTATCTTTTTTAGTCTTTTAAAGGTAACTTTCCTAGTATTTGGAATATACATACAGAAATAAAGCCCGTGTGAGAATCGCACTGTACCTCTTCCCAGGTAGTACAGGTATCTTCTAGCACAGTACACTAATCTCCCCACCCTAAGTTGTCATTTATTTTATTTATGGATATGGCATAATAGTCTAACTCTTGTTATTCTTACTTTAAATAAACATGCCTACTGTTTATATCATGTGAGATGAAAACATGGAAAAAGATGACTGTATTTATGGCTTCTATGATGGAGCCCTGAGTTTGGTCTTCTACCCATTTTCCCCCATGCCCCAAAGAATTTCCTGTAACGCAGCCCACTGGGCAGATCCACTGGTGGTGAATTGCTTCAGTTAAATATGGTCCAGAAGAAAGGCAGGTTCATGAAAACACTACATTGCATTTCACTCCCATGGTCACTGAATTGGGAACCGTGAAACTGGTAGTTCTGGCCCAAAGTGAAATGGACCACAAAACGTAAATATTTTGAATTGATTCAGAACATCAAGGAAACTATGGCAGGGCATCTAAGAGGCACTCGTGAATGAGGATTTCCAGAAATTGGCAAGAATGCTAGGATATGTGCTTTTGTAATTCAGGGAAAATAATTTTGGGGGATTAATTTAATGTATCTTTTGCTATACTATTTCTTTTAAAAATTGAAGTATTTATACTACTATTTGATTATGTTGCCTGTAAGGATAAGTGATACTCATAGAGGTTGAGTTAAAAGGATCACAAATTTAGATCCAGCCTTGGAAATTAAGTGACTTAGAAAGACTCTGGCTGAATAAATAATTAACTAATAGTTAATGGTGATTGTAAATTCATGCAAAAGTCCTTGGCTCAGTCCCCAGTACCAAACAACAATAACATAAAATATGCTACCTATCAAAATCTGAGCCAGAAGTTCCATGCTTCATATTTTAAACTGATTTTTCTTTTATACCATGACAAAAGAAATCTAGAATGTTGATACCGTAGGGAGACAGACTCAAATATTCACTAATGAAATAAGCTATTAGTGATTTTCTTGGAATAACAGGAATTTCTGTTTTGGTTTCCAATATTGGTTGATTTAAATAGTGCGTTCCATAGCAATATGATGCTTTCTTCCAGGTACGGTGGTGGAACTCAACTCCTGAGGGAACAATGGAGACCAGGAGTTCAAGTCTACCCTAAATGATGTAGCAAGACACTATTTCAAAACATTTTTTAAAAAGCTTCAATGCTTCATTAATTTGAAATGCCATAGAAAGTATAGATTTAAACAAATCATTTTAAATTTATAGATATATTGTTTGAATATGTCTTTCTTTGTTGGTTATATAGCACAATATTTTGAGGCAGCTGAATGAACAGTTTTATATTCTTATTGAATCTAGCAGGGTTCTGTTTACACCTTTATTATAGCACTCAAATCAATCCACTGTAATTATCTGTTTGTGTCTTTAACTCTCTGAGAAAAATTCTTTAAAATTTTTAAATGTGATCATATGTGCTATTTAGTTTTGTACTTCCCACAATTTACATATTTCCCAAGCCAACATAAGTGCTGAAAATGTTTAATTAAGTGACTGAATAAATTAGTGAATAAAAAATATTATCCATATGATGATACACTTTTACTTAGGTGAAATGATTTGGGAGAATTTAATGAAAATTCTAATATATTTCTATTATTTTGTTATATGTAACCTAAAAGTTGTCTACTGAAATGTTGGTGTGATTTTTACTTTCTTAATATTATAAGTCCAGATGTTTCCAAAACTTTAGTATCATGCAATTTTAGAGGAAGAAATACATTCTCAAATGTTCGGTTAAATTTATAAATACTGAGAAAAACTTTTTATTACTATTATAATTTCTTTGACAGTGATTTTTATCAGTACTAAACTGACACTTAAATCTGTTTATGACCTCCGAGTGAAAGAATACAGTAATATTATTGAAGAATTTTACAATTTTTTTGAAAATAAACCATTTTCTGTTCTGCTCAAGATATCATGGAGGGCAAATGGTGTTACACAGGAGACAAGGATCAACAAGAAGAGACTACAAGCTCCAGGGGCTTTAAACATGGGTCCCATTTATAACCTCTTGCTCCAGGATGATACACACACAAAAAAATATTTTATAAATATCTTGTAAGAGAACATTTATCTTTCAGTGGTAGCATATGTTTCAAAGGTCATAAGGTTCACTGACAAAAGTTATAGTGTAATGCAGGTTTGGAATATGAATTATTTGTTTTGGGACAAGAAATTTGAATTTATGTATGCTTAACTATCACTATTAGTTTGTTTTGTTTTTTAATTAAACTTTTAAAATGTACTTTTAACTGACGTATGAAAACAAAAAATTCACAGTTTCATGGGTACTGGATAATATTTTATACACACCTATATTGTTTAATATGTAAGTCTGATAAAGTCTATTCATCTCTTCAAATATTTATTATTCTTTCAAAGTCTTCTAGGCTTTGGAAATGTATAGCTCATTTTTGTTGTGTGTACCACCTTACTGTAAGCTGCATAGGGCGTGTTGCTCTTATCTAACTGTAACTTAAGATCCATTTGTCATAATTATATTCAGATGCCCCCCTGCAGGCCTAATGCAGCCATTGGTGAGGGTTTTTCACAGATGGCCAGATCTATACCATGTGACTGATTCATGATGCAACATTAGGGTTAATGGAGTTACAGTGAAGGATGTCATTGCTGCCTGCCCTGAGTATCATACGTAAGATATAAGGGATGGAAAGAGTCTTGCCACTGCTAGCTTCTTCCACTGATTGCTGGCTTCACTGCCTTCTGCCCAGCATGAACTATTTCCCCACTCCAATATCCGTCACCCATGCCAACTTGCCTTGGAGATACCAAATTATGGACTGATAACTCTAAAAACTGTGAACTGAATAAAGCTTTCCTCCTTTGACTTTGAGAATCAGATATTTTTGTCTTATCAGTGAGAAAAGTAAGACACAATTGGTCAGTCTTTTCCTTGTCCCTTCCCACATCCATTTTCTTCATTCTCTGGTATATTTTTTTCCTCTCAACTTTATGAGATCAATTTTTAAAATTCCAAATAAGCAAGAGCACATGGCACTTGTCTTCTGAAAATGGAATATTTGACTCATTATAATTAACATAATGATTTCCAGCTTCAACCATATTTTGAAAATGATAGGATTTCATGTTTTTAAATGCTGGCAATATATTCTATTGTATATATGATAACATTTTAAAATCCAATCATCAACTCATGAACACTTATGTCTTTTACCATTTCTCAAGTGTTATATATAGTGCTATACTTGGTTGATTTGATTATGGAATGTTTATTTTATTTTTGGGGAACTGGGCATTGAACTCAGGCCCTTGCACTTACCAGGCAAGTGCTTATTTTACTGAGCTATCCCCAAGCCTCTGGAATGTTTAAAAGTAAAATTAGCTTTGACAAAGAAAAACAAAGAATTATTACATTTATATCTATGTATTCTTAAGGAATCTTTTATGTAGAAAACAAATTTAAGGAGTGAATATCCTAACAAAGAAGAGTACGTTAGTTTCCCATGGCTGTAATGACAAATATTCAAAGACCTTGGTTGCATACACCAACCAAAGTTTATTTTATCACAATGACAGTATCTAAATGTCCAAGTGCAAGAAGGACGTTACTCTCTGAAAGCTGAAGGGAAGGCTCTTCTTTGCTTCTTTTGCTTTCTGCAAGGGCTTGATATTCCCTTGTCTTATGTACATTATTAAATGGTATCATATTTCTGTATCCATCACTCTCACATAACAAAAGGCATGTGTATTGGAGACAGTGACCACCTTAATTAAATGTGTTTTCACATCTTGATTATATCTGCAAAGATTCTACTTCATGTGTGATCACAGCCATAGGTCTGAGTAGGCAAGAGTTCTGTGGAAATCATATTCAACCCACTACAGGAAATCCCAGAAATACATGTTTTTTTTTTGGTGGAACTGGGGATTGAAGTCAAGCCCTTGTGCTTGCCAAGGAAGTGCTTATTCTACTGAGCCATCTCTCTGGCCAAGAAATACATTATTAATAACACTAGGAGAAGATGGATTTGTAGCTAGATAAAAATATTTGTGTTTTAAAAGTTTTTTTTTTTTAATCCATTCCATAGCCATCTCAACAATCTAATTGCCTGTGCTTTGGTAACAGAATATTTAAGAATCTTTTTGTACTTCTTCCATTTGGATTCTAATACAAATAGTTACCTCTACTTGTTCTTTACTAAGCTGCAAGCTCTCCAAAGCATTACTTGATGGATTAATACTTTCATTCGATATGCTAGTAAATGTCATTAGATTTTTAGAATTCCCCTTCTAAATTAATTCCTCTGTCTGTTTGGCTGTGGTCAATTTTATTTTGATTCCAACAATTTAATCTTTCAGAAAATTAAATTTTTGAGGATAGGATGAGGGATAGTGGAGATGTGCTTCATTAACACCTTATTTACTGACCACCATAATTATTACAAAAATGATAAATATAGCAAAATTTATTGAAAAGCTACAACTATGGGACACAATTTTTTACCTAAAGGATAGGATAGCTATTTTACATGAATTTTAAAAAGTTAACTCATGATAGGACCAGCGAAATATCTGAGTAAATTAAAGTGCCTGTAAATAGGTGCAGGGGCTTGGAATTCAGTCTCCAGGGCCTGCCCCGCAGGCCCCACCCTGGGGGCATGCTGAGATGGCGATTGAGACTGGCCGTGGTGGCTCATGCCTGTAAGCCAAGCTCTTGGTGACTGAAAAGAGGCAGATCACTAGGAATCCAATCTAATAGACCCTGAACACCCTGTAGACACTTCCCTAAAATAGAAAAAAAAAATTAACTCAAGATACCTTAATACATACTATTTCACCATTTTAAACATCAACAGATCATGTTTCTAATGTTTATAGCAGCAAAATTGGTGCAGCTAAATTTTGGAAACAACATATATGCCCATCAACTGAGGAATGGTTTAAAAAATATATTTTATAAAATGGAGAACTACTCAGCTATACAGAAAGATAGACTTCAGGTTTTCATAGGTAAATGAATGCAACTACTGTATTCATAAGTCAAGTCAGTCAGACCTATTTGTGTAAACATTGTATTGTCTCTGAAGCATAAGAACTTGAAAGAGTAAATAAAATCTGAAAGGTATATTAGATATAGTAAAAGGAAAAGAAACTATTGAAAAGGAATCAATGATTGGGAATAGTGAAAGAGCAAAGAAATACATAATGAAAAAAGAAAAATCATGTAGGCATATAACAAGATTGACAAACTGATTGTACTGGTAATTTTTTTTGTTTGTTTTTTTGAAGGTACCTTAACATTTTCATTTTGACCAATTTTACATGTTTGTGTTTTGTAATCTGAGCCACTACATTGAATGCAACTATGTGTAAGAAGAACGCTGAATACCTGTCATCTTTTTTTTTTTAACCTGTATATTGTTTCTTTCTTTTTTTCCCCAAAATTCATGCCCATTTATTTTTTTCCAAGTCAAATATAAGTTCCCAAACAAAGAGCTATGATTTCAATTGTCTAGGCAAGGGAAATAATATCCACATAAGGAGTTAGCAATCTTGTTTCTTTCTCTTTCTTTCTTCCTTTCTTTCTTTCTTTCTTCCTTCCTTCCTTCCTTCCTTCCTTCCTTCCTTCCTTCCTTCCTTCCTTCCTTCCTTTCTTTCTTTCTTTCTTTCTTTCTTTCTTTCTTTCTTTCTTTCTTTCTTT
>PVKA01043823.1:0-16540 GCA_004027165.1 Ctenomys sociabilis
TGTGTGTGTGTGTGTGTGTGTGTGTGTGTGTGTGTGTGTGTGTGTATTCAAATAGAGAAAGTTAGGTGATAGCCCATTAGTGTCAAGAAATTCACTCATTAATTCCTTCATTTATACATTTTGTCCACAGGCGCTTGTGAAACTTGCTTAAGGCAGTGCTAGCAATGGTGGCTCATTCTTCTCAGAGAGCTTACCGTGAGGTTCAGAATGGAACAGTGTTCTGAGGAAGGGTTGTAATGATGGTTGTACATGGATGCCATGGGAGTGCTGGGTGGCCTGCAGGAAAGGTGGCCCAGGGAGAACTTGAGCTGACCCTGAAGGAATGAGTTTGATTGGGTGACAGCAAGAGGCTATTCCATGGACAGAACACACCTGTGTGACGGTCAGACAGGTAAGAAAGGGGGTGATGAGCTGCAGCTGTGAAATTCTTTGAGTTTGACACTTAGCAACCATCCCTGTTCCGCACTGTCCCTACACATCCTCAAGAGTTCTTTTCATGGGTATATGCTGACTTGTGTGAAGACAAAACTCACTCCATACTCCAGATACAGTCCCTAAATAGCAAAGTCTCTTCTTCGGTACTCACCCACCACTCTCAGTTCTGCTTGGACCAAATGTCCTGCAACAACAAAAGTTCAGATGTTTTTCTTTTTAGCAGTACTGGGGATCAAATTTAGAACCTTATGCTGCTGAGTTATATCCCTGGCCCAAGCTCAGGAGACTTCTGTTAGGCCCAGTCACTTTCTCCACCTTCTCTTCTCTGGGAGCATCTTCCTCCCCAGTGAGGAGTCCACGTTCCCATAGATGATTCAACCATGTTTTACCACCGCACGAGAGGTTTCACAATACAGCTGTTCTACTTTTTAGTTGTAGATATCCCAGTTTCTAAAAATTTCCTGTTCCACTACCTTTGCAGGAAGAGTAGCTAACGTGGGTTATTCCTTGTGGAATGTGCTTATTCCGTTTCTCACCACAAAGACCTATGCATCCTTTAGCACAGAGTGACGTTCTTCCTCTGCAAAGCCCTTTCAGAGTGTAGTTCTGGGCCCTGTGAGACCATGTGGCCCTGGGATAATCATCATCCCATTACTGGCCTATTTCTTCTGACAGTCTCCAGGACATCAGTATACAGCACATGAAGTAGGCAAAGAAGGAAGCCACTGGCTGCGGGACACCCAGGACCTAGAGTCTGAGGAGCTCCTGCCCTCCTATTTTCCCCTTCATTTGCACAAAGATAATGGGGAGCAGATGCTCATTCTCTGGTGCTGGTCTAATTATAAGAGCCACTCGATGAGGAAGGTGCCCTTTATATCCCTTTCAGCGGAAAAACTGAGGCTCAGTGGGCGTAAGTGCTCTGCCTAGAGCCACAGTGCTAGTAAGAGGCCTGAACTTGAAACTCGGCAGTCTAATGCCATAACTGCTTCCAGTCAGCTTCCCACTACTGAGCGAAAACTACGAATCAGTTATTTTTATTAGCATCACTTGTTCTTCATAAATACCCAAGTTGGTATTTTCTGTAGTGTGAATATAATCTTTCTTCTTGTCTTTGCAAAGTAAAGGGAAAATTTCTGTGTTTCTTTTTTCTTTTTTTTTTTTTTTTTTTTTTTTTTTTTTTTTTTTTTTTTGCGAAACCCGGGATTGAACTCAGGCCCTTGCACTTGCCAGGGAAGCACTTATTCCACTGAGCCATCTCCCCAGCCCCAACTTCTGTATTTCTTAATGTCTCTTCTTGCTCTAAATTTTCGTTTTCCTCTCTGTCCTGTTCATGGTAGCATAATGTATACACCTACCTAAACTGTTCACTTTTGCAGAAATGTGTCCTCTTATGGTTCAGAGCCATTGTGACAAGCTATAGCAGTCATGGGATTTCAAATTTAGAAGGATTCACAAAGTTTACATGTAGATATGGTACGACGTCTACTCTTAAAAGCATCTTGAATCACTAAGCTCAGTGAATGAGGTGTCCCACTGCTTTCAAATAACTTCTGATTTTTCCTCTGTCAGTAGGTAAGTCCTTGGATAATTAAGAGAAAAGCACACAGGAAGGCCACAGCCTTTCACTGAGACCAGCATGGGCCCAAGACAAGAGGCTCAATGGCATTTCTTGAGAGCATGCTCCAAAAGGTGAAAGCACCTAAGAATCCAAGGCCCTTCCTGCCTCTGAGTAACAGAAGCCCAGGAAAACAGTGCTGGGTTATGCTGCTTCCTCATTGGCTCCATTTCTTGACTCCAAGTTTATTTCACTGGAAGGAGAGAGAGAAAGAGAATCCCAAACCAGACTGCCATTCTACGCAGTATTGTTAATTCCCTCAAGCATTCTCTAGAGTCCTTGAGATTAACCTCAGTGACCCTTCCTGGGCTTTTGGAAGTCCCCAAATCAAGGCTTGATGAGAGAGCTCACATGTAAATATTATAGGCTACAAATCCTCTGCTGCCAACCAGTCAGCTGGCACCTAGCTAGGACTAAACGGATGGACATCGTTATCTTCTCTTCAATATGTGTTCAGAAAATGCTTATTAAATGAACGAACTTCTAATTTAATTGGATCAGAAACACTTTGGAAACTAGAGACATTATTTTAAAAAATAAGGAGAAATCTCTCGGCCACAGTTGCACTTCTATCCTGCATAACAGCTCAGTTTCTTCTAGCTCAGACAGAATGACTTTCCTCAGCTGGTGTCACCTTTACTTGTAGCCCCAGCCATTCCACACTGACAAGCAGATGCTGCAAGTAAGATCATTCTGATTCTGCAGGATAGCCGTTTGCATGCCATTTTCAGTTCCTCTAATTTTCTGGGTTATTTCCTGCATATTTCTTCCTCTTCCACATAAGACCTCTCCTTGGTATTCCCCCCAGGTTCTCCTTTTTTCTTAGCTTCTTGGTCTTTACATCACCACTTAACCACACTAACTCCTGTTGAATGGTTCATCTTTTCAGACAAGCTAGGATGAATTCCAATTGCTTTCTCTCCAACCGTTCCTTAAAGATTTCCTCCATTATCTTGTTTTTGTCTCTCAGGGCTGAAAATCCTCCCTGCCTACATAAAATTCTGATCAGTATTCTACTGGGTGTTTACCTGCAGATGTTGTGGTTGCCCTGATGTCTGGAGTTTTTCTAGCCTTCCTCTCCGTGCTGTGGCCACCTTCCTTGGGGAGTCTCCTAGTGTGCACTGGGTCATCCCCTCAAGGTATCTAGACTATTTCCATGTCAGAAAAGCTTTGCTTGTCTGTCAGTTTCCTTGATTAACACTCTGCCACCTTGTCTAACTTAAGGATGATCCCTGGGTTTTGGACAGCTGGTGGCAGCAAGTTCATTATTTGAAGAATGTAAGCCAGGAAATTCAGTGATTGGCAGTGCCCGGGTTTAGATTAAAATAAAGCCCCTGTGCCAGCTGTCTGTGGTCCTTGCATCTTTGAACCCTCCGGCTCCTTCTCCAATTGCACATTCGCACATGACTGTTTATGGGCCAAAGGCATAGTCCAATTAGCAGAACTCAAAAAACTATTTCAGTCACAGAATCACATAGCATTAAAAAAAATCTTAAAAGGCACTGAATTGTGCCTATTTACCTTCACTCTGCACCAGTGTAAGAACATCCTGCAAAGCTCAGCCAGCTCTGCCTTGCCTTGCTCTAGCAACTAGGATGCTCACTGTGTTACAAACCAGATCACCTCGTTGTCACTCAGCTTCAGCTCTGGAGTTTGATAAACTTCACTTCATAACTTTGTGTGAATTTAGTGTCTCTAAAAAGTTACCAAGCCTCCAGTATTTCCACCCTGAAGTGTGAATAATGGGACTAGCCCTATAGAATCTTTCTGAAGACATTCTTTTTAACAGTGGCCGGTAATGCATTTTGTATATTTACAATGTTCTTGGTACTAGGACATATGATTGCATTTCATGCTCTAATTTCTCTTTGAAGTAGTACTTTAATATATATATGTAAAACACCTAGAGTAATCTCAGTGTTTGATATACATGATAATTCCTTCTCCTATTTTACCATCTGATCCTTTGTTTATATTCTAAATTACAAAGAATGAGCCTCTTTCTCCTCTAAAAGCAGTTTCTCATCCTGTTGAGGATAGTGTTTAGCTCTCTTAACTTTTTTCCAGACTAAATTATATCAGTGTCTTCTACAACATATTTTCCAAAGTCCTATTCTCCAGGTGCAATCTTATCCTCGGAGGGGCCAGGAGACAGCTCCACAGTGCCTTGGAACGTCCTCCACCACTGACGAAGCTAAGCGTGGCTCACTCTCTCGGTAGCAACCTCCCAGCGCTGGAACCTGACCACCCTAAAGTGGGCACCCTCAGGAATCAGAGTGGCCACCAGCACATTTCAAAAAAGCCATTCCTTAGAGTATTTGCATCTTCTGTTCCCAAGGGAGAATCCTCAAGTTTCTCTTGCAGACAGAGGAGGCCTTTCTTGTTTGCTATTGACATTCCCAAAAATGTCTGATTCAAAAAGAAATTTAATTCTGGCCCCAGCTTTCACGTCATCTTGCTTTGTTTGTCATCCCTGCAGCCTGCCAGCTTTGCCCCTTTGTTCCCCTAATTGCTAGAGACATTTTTATACCGAGTAAATTGCATCAGACTCACTGCAAAATGAATCAATTTGGGAAAAGTATGAGCTGCACTGTTGTCTTCAGTGTGCATTAACATTTAGATGCGTTATTTAAAATGGGTCTGGGGTTAGTGCCAGAGATGGCCTCATGGTTATTGTGACTCACTCCCTGATGCTGGACTCCACAGAGAGGAGAGGGGAACCCTGCCACCCATCGCCTGCCTCCATCTCTCGAAAGGGCTTGAACTAGGTGTGATCTTCTAAGAGCTTGGATGTGGGGATTTGATTGACAAACTAAGTTTGACTTGGTGACCTCAGAGTGCAATAAAGGCAGGGGAAGGAGGGGACCTAAAGGAGAAAAGATTCTCTTTCTCTCAAATCATGTCATGCATGCACGCACATGTGCGCATGCACACATACACACACATACACACACACACACACACACACACACACACACACACACACAGCGCAGGTTAGTCACCCAGCTAGTACAGATGATACAACTGAAATCATTGGAGGTTAAAAAAAAAAAAGCATACACAAAGAAGCAAAAGACATCGGCCAGGCTCTTAGTTTAAAAATCAAACAATGTTCTGGAGCTGGTAAAAAAGCAAAGCTGCAATCCTGATGATTGTGTGGTACTTAGTGAGCTAATGCTTTTGTCATCAAGAGAGTCAGATAATATCTCCATTCGTAGCAGAAGGTTTGAAAATTGGAGAGAGCTGCAACACCAGGACAATCACCTGATTTATTCATTTTTCAATCACCTGGGCTCATGGCCTAAACTGGTAATGGACTCCATCCATCAAAAAATTGTTCTCTCTGGCATCCTGGTTTCTGAAGAAATCTGGACTTCCTCATAGAGAATTGGTTAAATGATTTAATGTGTTTGAAAGCTCTTAGCGTGGTGTCTCAGTAAACGCTGGTTAAATCTATTGGTTCTGTTTTAATTATATGCTCAAGATATCACAATCCATTAGATACACAAAAGAAATAAAATATCGGTGGTATAATGAAGACTCCAAAGCCCTGAGATGTACAGCCGTCTGAGAGTGGCACCTTCTCACAAGAATTAGCCTGAATACTCTGTCCTCAGCAGCATCCTTCTTCTCTGGTCCCCTAAGGCCCTTTGTAAGTAATAGCCCCAGGCTTGTGCAAATGCACCAGGCACATGCCTGTCCGTCCATGTCTCCCACTCAAGCCTCAACTCATCAGCTGAGGCACTGTGCTTTCTTTTTGGTGTCTATAAACTGTAAAACCATAGTGCTGATCACATAAGAGGTATTCACTGAGTGTCTGTGACTGAGCAGTACTAGCAAAGTAAAAACTTAAACGTAATGTCAGGTTGATTTGTGAGTTGACATTGATGATGAGTAAAAGCATCTTAACACATCTGTGCCAGGCAAACTTATAAGAAGACCCTTGTCTAGAAGCAGAAAACAAGGATATTCTCTGCTAGCCAAGCTTGTTACATTCAGATTACAATAGCTACCCATTTCAGCACTCACCATATCTGCTGGGCATTGTTCTGAATGCCTTTTAGCTAGTTTTACCCATTTACTCTTCACAAGAGACCTATGAGGTCACATATTATCATCCACATTTGACAGGTTAAGACATTGAACTTAGTCACCCAGCTAGTAATGAACAGAGCTGGAATCTGAGCCCACAGGATCTTGCTCAGGAGTGCAAAGCTCCTGCACTATGTGATATGATCTCTCCAAAAGAGATGTGAAGAGAGCCTCCCACTTCCACAAGGACATTCATCGTGGCCCTGTCAGGTGACACATCATATAGGCAAGAGGGGTATCAATGAGATGGCACTGCCTCTTCTGTGTGTCCTGTATCAAACAGCTCTTCCACCACTCCATGCAAGTGGATCCCATTAATCTAGGGAAAGAGGGAGAATATGATATTAGTCATTTGTGAGAAGAGAGAGTGGAACTATCTTATGCTTTCACTGGAAATGTGAGCAAGAGAGATGTGCCTTGCCCAGCCCTCCATCCTAAGATGCACGTGGGAACTGGAGCCAGAATCTGTTCTGCACATCAAAAAATCCCTAGCTGTGCATTAGTAGAGCTGCATTCTATACATAGGGGAATTGAATAATACACCACTCACAGAAGGGATGCATATATCAAATATAATTGTATAAACTGAGGCAATATGGAAATGAGTTTGCATGCATTCGCCTGCTCTGCCAGAGCTCTGGATGAGGCTGGCCCCAGACTCAACTTTCTCACTGCTTGAGCCTTTGCTTAAGCCAGGGAGCCCAATCTCTCCAAGCTTATAAGTCAGGCTTGAACTGGCCTTTCACAGCTGGGTGAATAGGATTCCAAAAGCTCTAGAGTAAAAGTGAAAAAAAAAAATTCTCTTTTCCAATTGGTTTATGGAAACATTCTCCTCTAATTGAACTTTACCCTCTCACCTGTGCCTTTTGATTCCTGCATTTAATTCCTTTTTAATCAGGAGCTGCTGTGTTCAGTGAATTCAAAGTCACATCTGCATCTTTTGTGTTGAAGCTATTTTACCACGTGCTTCAAACGCTGGTTACAGGTTGGTTTCAATCACAGCAAATATAAGACCCAGCAGATTTGTTATAATAAATAATGTGCTTCCATGACTGGAGAAAGAAAAACATTTATCAAATCCTGAAGCAAAAGGAAAACCAACAAATGTCTTTCCCCTCAATTCCAGCCTGACCCCCCATCACGGCCAGAGCTTACCATATGATTCGCTGCCCTCATTCCCATATCATCCCAGATTGCCCGTCTTTGGTCTTCACTCATTTATTTGGTCATTTGCTAAGTACTTATTTCAATAAGAATGATTCTGTATGCACAGAGAAATGTGTTGTTATGGTGAAAATAGAGCTGGTGATGAGCAGAATTAGTCATTGTCTTTATGAGTTTACATTCTAAAGAAGGAAATGACTGTTGCATTATAATCACATGTATAATAATGCAATTAATGTAGTGGTGTTGGGTGGGAGACACTGAATTCCATGTGCTTTTACAAGAGGGGACCTGACCCAGGCCAGGTCAGTACAGACTTCCCCAAGGAAGTGGCATTTAATGATCAGTGGGACACACATGGAAAGTCTGTTTCTAGAAGTAGGATGGGCACATGAAAGCTAAGAAGTAGAAGAGGTGGGGTGTTTTTGTTTGTTTGTTTGTTTGTTTGAAGAAATCAAGGAAAATATGCACCTGGTTTTTAAAAAAGGACTGCTTGGAAAGAAGGTTAGGGACAAAGAAACACAGAGTAGTGACTACCAATATTTAGGATCATAATCTTTATCTTCAGGGCCAGCCACAGCTGAAGTAGTTTTAAGAAATAGAATATTGAGAAAGCTGGCAGTAGGACGGGAGTTGGTATGGAGGCCTCAGACCTGGGCAGAAGCCCGGAGTTAGGGGAAGGCGATTTTGACTAGAGAGTGAGATACAGAAAAAAGTGTAAAGGACAGGAGTAGCGATGCATATGCCTGGGAGCAAGGGGAAGGTATTCTTTGCTTGACCAGTTAGGTGAATGGAACCGTTCACTAAAGGAAGCAAAAATAAAGGAACCACAAGCCTGGAGAAGAAAGTGCAAAGTTTGGGGCCCAGGAGATGGCTCAGTAGAATAAGCGCTTGTCTGGCAAGCACAAGGGCTTGAGTTGAATCCTTGATTCTGCCAAGAAAAAAAAAGAAAAAGAAAGAGTGCAAAGCTCACTTTGGAGATGCTGAGTTTTCAGGAACTTAGAAGCCTGCAAATGGATCTGCATGTGGACATGAGGGCCTAGGGTAGGAAGGAAAGATATGGGTTGGAGGAAGAAGCCAGGAGTTGTTAGCATGTGAAATGGTTTTCAGACACAGAGGCTTTAACCGCCTAACAAATTAACTTCAACCTAACCATAAAATCTAAGCCACAAAATTTCTAGAAGAAAATTTCTTAAAAATATTTGACAAGAAGCAGAGGTTTCTAAGCTCAAAAATCATAAACTATGAAAGAAAATATTGATCGGTAAGAATTGTATCAATATTTAAACATTCTTGCACCTTAAAGAATTCCATTAAAAAACCAAACCAAATCACAACAAACAAGAAACAGCCCACAAAAGAGAACAAAATATTTGTTACATACAACAAATTACTTGCGCCCACCCAACAGAGAAATATGCAAGAAATTTTCATAGACATCACATAAAAGAAGTTCTGTTTGTGGCCATTGGGCATAGAAAAACAGAAAAAGATGACAAAATTAAGAAGACTGGTCATACCGAATGTTGTCAAGAATGTAGAGACCTAGAACCTTCTTCAACTGATGATTGGAATGTAAAATGATGTAACCACTCTTTGGAAAATAGTTTTGATGTTTCTTTCAATAATAGTCATGTGCCTGTCATATGACCCAGCCATTCCACTCTGATCTTTTACACAAGAGAATGAAAATACATCCACACAAAATTTGTCATTCATATTTATAGTAGCTTTATTCATAGAAGTACAAAGCTGGAATTGCCCTAGCATCTGTCTACTGATTAATAGAGAAATTGTGATTTATCTGTACTGTGAAGCACTACCCAAAATAAAAAGGAATGAATTACTGAAACATGCAACAGCATGAATGAATTTCAAATCATCATGGTGAGAGAAAGAAGTCACATGGTAGTGTTTTTTATTTACATATAATTCCAGGAGATGTAAACTGATCTGCTCTTCTAATCCTTAATGACAGAAAGCATGTGGTTGACCAGAGGTTAGGATTAGCTGCAAAAGGATGAAAGAACTTCTATGGTGAGAGAATGAGGGTTAGAAAATAAAAAATGGTCTACCTGATATAATAACTATTCTAAATCAGCACATCACATGTACTTTAAATAGATGCCACTTCTTACACAAAAACAACATCTCAATAAAGCTGATTTTTAAACAATTTGATTCTTAGTTCTTTGGAAGACCAAAGAACCAAGAATTAAATTAGTGCAAGGGGACTGGGAAGTAGGTGCTCGTGTATAGACTGGGTACTGAGGTGTTTTAAGTGGGAGGGTTAGTTAGAAATTCACTTAGTTCAGTTAGAAGAAAGATTTGTACTAATAATGTTTGGACAGGATATTATGTCTGCATCTTGTCCTCTGAATAACTACTACGAAGACAATATGCAATGTATTAATTATTGTAACTGTCCTATTAATATGTTTTGAAACTGTCTCATTGATATTTCTTTCTCATTAAAATTAATAAAAAGAGCCTGTAATCCCAGCACTCGGGAGGCTGAGGCAGGAGGATTGTTGTGAGTTCGAGACCAGCCTGAGCTACAAAGTGAGCTTAAGGCCAGCCTGAACTGCATAGTGAGACCCTGTCTCAAAAAGACAAAAAAAAAAAAAAAATTAATAAAAAGAAATGAATTGGTGGGGAAAAATCCCAAGCCCACTTATCGTGAGCCTCTTGGCTTATCCACAGCTGGACAAGTGGAGCTGGTGTCCTGGGCCCTGGATCCCTTAATCACTACCCTCACAAAGCCATCCCAGGAGAATGTGGTTTGCTCTTTTCTCTACTCTTTGAAAACTCTATCAGCCAAAATGTAGCATGCTGTGTCCTCCCTGCTCAGAGACTATCTGGTACTATTTTTTTTTTAAAGCATAAGTTTATTTTCTTTGATTTATTTTATTTTTTGTTGTTGTTACAGGGTCTCACTATACAGTTGAGACTCATAGTGATCCTCCTGTCTCAGCCTCCCCAGCTCTGGAATTACAGGCCTGTGCCACCACACCCAGTTACAGGGTGTGTTTCAGTTTTCACTCATTGCTAAGACAAAATACCTGACACTCAAATTTAAGGAAGGAAATTTTATTTAGCTTACAGTTTGCGGAGGTTTCAGCCCGTACTGGGCTGGCTCCCAGGCAGAGTGGCATGTGGCAGAAAATAGCAAATGGAAGGGTGGCAGCTTCAGCTTCTAGCCAGCCTTTTTCCCCTCTTTATATTATAAACAAGCTGCCCTGGGGCTGGGAGCCTCAAACTCACACAATGCCCATCTTGCACAGCATGAAGAGGTTTACAAACTAAGAGTCCTGACTCTCTGTTGCATCACTTAATTAAACTTCACAAGTTGACATAATGTATCAACCGGAGGAGAGAGGCAAGGTGTACCTGAGGTTACAGGGCTGGCAGGGCATGGCGGTAACAGGGATCAAACTCTGGTCCTTACACTTACCAGGCAGGTGCTTAGACTGCTGAGCTACCTCCCCAGCCCCTGGAAGTTGCTGTTCCTTAACTCTTTGTTTCTATTGTCTGTCTATAGCCAGCACTATCTTTGCTTACCTATTTATGTGTTTCTGATTTCCTAATGATATTATTTCTACTAGTTATTGAAATTTTACTATACCCTAAACATGTTACAAATATTGTACATGTTAAATACTTGTAAAATCCTGTAAAATAAATGTTAGCTTCTTTTTATGGGGAATAAAATTAAGATCAGAGTCAATTAAGCAATTTTCTAAAGCATTAGAACTGAGATCTGAACTCAGGTTCTCCAGAGTTCTAGCAACTATTCATACATGTTGAGGAAACATTCCCTTCTGACTAGGGCCATATTTTTGTGCTTAGTTTTGCACATATTGCAACTGGCCTGCTGCTAAATACATTGTGGATGCTAAATAAATATTGATTATTCATTGATTCTCCCAACTGATAATTTTATGTTTTTAAATATCAACCACTTTTCACCAGGGCCTGTTAGGGGGCTTTAACAGGAACATCTTGTTCTTGCAGAAGGACTTAATTAAAGAAGCCCCAGTCTTTTTGCCTCTGGCTGTGCAGGATGAGAGTGAGCACATCTGCTTCCCATGCCTGCTCCCCCAGCTGCCCCTCCATATCTTCTGGTCCTACCGCTCCTTCCCAACAGGAGAGGTTGTGGGAAAGCCAGGAGATTCTGGCCATTTCTACTGCCACCACTTCTGCTGTCCACCTGGGTTGAGGTCCAGTGTAAGAGCCTCCATTACAGCCATAACACAGAGGGAACCCTGGTCCAGGGAGTAGAAACTGAAGCTACTGATTGGTCTTCTTATGAATGCAAGGTGGAAAGCCCCAAACCTGAGTCTCATACAGATCAGAGTTGCTGAATGTAAATTTAGTAAAGCTTTCTCTCCACACCATTACCTTTGTTTTTTTTTTTTTTTTTTTTTTTTCTGTCTCCCTAAAGTCCCAAAAGTCTGCATTATAATTGTTTAGAAAGGTTGTGGGGTTGTTTTTTAGTTGTTGCAAAAAGAATTACTATAAATAAATTGCAACAAAAGAAAAAAAAACATGTTAAGAAACCTAGAATCTAATTTTTCAGTACTTGATGCTTTTTAGTTTAGGATGAATTGCTGTTTTGATGAATTCAGTAAGAGACTAGGATTCATTCATGAGTGAAGGTCTCCAAGGATTCATGAGAATGAGATATTTGCCAAGGAAGGTAGAAATGCTCTTTTCTCCAGATAGTAAGACTTTGCATTCATTGAAAATCATGAGAGAGGGCTCACCAAATAGCTCAGCAGATTAAAACACCTACAAGCAGGTGCAGGGGCTTGGAGTTCAATCCCTGGGGCCTGCTGTGCTGACCCCACCTCCAAGGTGCCCTGAGATGGCAATTGAGACTGGGCATGGTGGTACACACCTGTATTCCCAGCTCTTGGGAGGCTGTAAACAGGAGGATCACTATGAGTCCAATCTAATACTGAGACCCTGAACACCCTATAGACCCTTCCCTAAAATACAAAAGAAAAAGAAAATTATGAGAGAAGGAGGGACTGAAAGGGATTGTACCAGTGAGCACCGAAAGCTTTCATGGATTTAATTTACTCTTAAAACAGCCTTTTGCATGTTGCATGAATCTTTGTTGTCCTTGAGCCTTTCTCCCTCAGCTCTATTTTTTAAAGGAGCTTGTTATGTATTGGAGGAAGCCAGATGTGTTGAGGATGACAGCTGAAGCTGAGGTCAGTGGTGCTGAACAAGGTCAAAGCTAGAATTGCTATTTAAATATTGAATATTCAAAAATTATTACAAGTTGCTTAAAACATTCCCAATAGCCAAGGCTGTTCTGTTCTAGAAGTTTTTATTGCAGGGAAACCTCTCAGAGGTAAGCACAGGTACTCCAGGTCAGTGTGTGTGTGTGTGTGTGTGTGTGTGTGTGTGTGTGTGTGTGTTCCGGACACAAGTGTCTCTTTATACCAGAATTAACCTGCACACACTACTCAAGTTCCACTTCAAACCTTTTCCATTTTCCACAATGTGAAAATACCTCCTGAATAATAATCATCACGGGAGTTCTGAGAACCTCTAACGCCGTACGCTTGGATTCTACCTAGGACTGGACATGCCTGGTAGACACCTGATCAGAGCTGCTCAGTGTTCTGCCTATGAATCATTTGGGAATCCAGTCAAAGCACAGATTCTAACTCTGTGAGTTGAGGATGTAACTAGAACTGTACGTTTTAAATAAGCTCTCCCAGCAAATGCTCCTGTGACCAAACCACTGTGGACAGTGTGGGTCTCCAAGGAAATGCCTCCAAGTGTCCCACATAAGTGTCAATTGAGACTAGAGGCCAGAACAACTTAAAGGGCACTGTGCACCCTCTCTTCTCCAGGAAGTAGAGTTCTAGATCATGGTCTATTTTTAATTTTCAAGGAGCCACCCTATTGTTTCCACAGTTTCTGCACCTCTGTACACTTCCATTCACTGCAAGCATGGATTCCAGTGCTTCTACATCCCAGGAAACACTCTTGCCCCTACAGAGCTTCTTGTCTAGAAGCAAGGCTGTTTCCCAAAGTTCCAACTGAAGCCCTCTCCCTGTCTTCTCTACCCCCTCCAAATCCTGCTCAGCTTCTGAAGTTTTACATTTTCTGAAAGCCCAATCCACTGGCCCCTGAGGAACTCTCCATATTTGCACTTGAGATCACCTATATTTCCCATTAATAATGAATGTCTCTTTCTACTCACCTCTTGTTATCCCATCTTAGGTTATATTATATCCACTTAATATTACCTAGCAATAAAAGTAGTTGACTTTTGTTGCAACTTTTGATAGAATAATTTAAGAAAAAGCAAGAAGCATGGAAAGTCAGAATAAAAGAAGTAAATGCCCAAAGCTTGATGCCTGATTTGCAAACCATGCCCATGAAGAAAAGAAACTGAGCCCTATTTTTCCCAGAAAACCGTCTCTGGCAGAGCTTTATCGAGAGCCTCTGCACCTTGGAGGGGGAGCTTTCCCTAGGACACAGTCACCTCTGAAAGCACTGACCCTAAAGATCATCAGGCTAGGAGAGAAGCCTCTCCTGGGAGAAGCAGCTGCGGGAGGGCCAGCCACTAATCTGCAGAAAACTGGAATTCATTAGTTCAGGGAATGTCTGTACAAATCCACGTCAGTTTTATGACAACCGTGTGAGCCACTAATATGAACAGTGAATTTTCTTTTGTGTCTATCCATCCTATGGTGAATCCCCAGTAAACAGCCCACTGGGGCTGCTGAACTAATCCAAAGGTGGTGTCTGTTTGTCTGTTTTTCCTGTTACTCTACTCTGACCTCCTCTCAACCTCTCACTGTCTTTTCTTTAGAGATGCTACAGCACCCTTTGGCTATTTCATATTGCAGAAAGAACTGGAGGCACTGGTGTGGACTCTTGGGATAATGATTTCTCTGCTATCCCTGCTGAGGCTGCTGTAGCCGTGAGCTGTTCTGCACCCATTTATTACTATGAAGCAGCTTTCTGAAACCTATATCACAAACACAGCTTAAGACAACTGGTGACTCAGTTTTGCTGTCCTTTTTAACCTTTGACCCAGCATGAAATTCCAGTTATCACAAGGGTGCTCAACCCAAAACAGACCTCTTCCCATACTCTGTGGAATCTGAGGGGTACTAAAAGCTCTGGCTAGAAGGAGACTCTTAGGACACCTTGGACAACTACGACATGACATTGAAAGCCCCTGCGAAGTACTGATCAGTCTGTGCAAACTCTCACTGTGACAGGGAACACACCACAGCCACCACAGGTCTTTTAATCAGCTTTAGAGAGCACATTTGTTCTGGGGTTGCTGATGTCCCAGCAGCTGTGGAAGAGCAGGCCTATGAACCCTGTTCCCTCTCAGTGTTGGAGAAGACACATTGGAGTAGCATGTGACACATGGGCGACAAGACCAGATCACTGATACCACCTCCCACCCAGTAGGGAATGCATCACCCTCCCTGTCTGAGGATCCCAAAGCAGCCCTGATGTTCCCAGCCTTGCCCCACTGAGCAACGTGAGAGCTTCTGAGTGACTTTCAACCCAGCTGGTTCCTCAGGTTGAATTGCTAACACCTCCTCGATAAGAACCACCAGTTCCTTCATTATCCTAACAGGGTTGAGCACCTGTAATATCAACAAGCTGCAGGCAGCAGGCAGCGGGGGGGGGGGGGGTCTGTGCCTTATTTCAGGACCTCACCCCTCCTGTTGTTATGGCTTGTATCCCATACACTCATAGGTGGGGCTTTGGGGAGGTGGCTGGTCATGGCTTGTGATGGTGGATTACTGTGGTGGGAAACTAGGATTAAGGGCATGGGATAACTAAGTTGGTTTACTGTAGTCCTGGTGTGAGAAATGGGAGCCCCACCCTGGCTGTGAGTAGAAGGCAGGTGGCTGCCGCTTCCTGCTTGACTTGCTGTGAACCATTTCTCTTCTGTGTTCCTCCTCTGCTGTACTACCCTGCCTTAGAATCAGCCAGCTGCAGACCAAAACCTCTACAAACTGTGAGCTGAAATAAACCTCACCTCCTTTAACCCAAGGGTGTCACTTGCTCTGTCCCAGCAATAAGAAAAGTAGTTTAAGACGCCTGTCAGCCATGAAGGTCATCCTGGCCTCACCTTCCTGCCTCTCTTCTTGCTCCACTCTCCATCTTCTCCAAAATGACCACCTACAATTCCAACCTGTACCTGTCATTCTTCTGCTTAACGTCAGTCAGTGGCTCCCTGTTCCCCGAGGGATGGAACCCAGCCTCGCTGAGAACTCTAAGGTCTCTCCAGCTCTCCCATTATTCTACCCCTCGCTACCACCCGTATTTAGAGCACAGATCTTCCTTTGGCTCCACCTCAACATGTTCATGGTCAGAACAAATCCTTTCCATTTCTCTTCCATAATACACATTTTTTTCAGTTACTTTTATTTTATTTTATTTTATTGAAGTGCAAATATCAATGAGACAGTTTCAAGACACATTAACAGGACAGATTTGATAAATTAATACACTGAAAACTGTTTTCATGTTTTGGCATCATACAAGGTGCATACATGCTATTATACTTACAGACATTATTATAGCAGATGTCTCTAATCAGTAAATTAAGAGAGTGTAGCTGTTTACTTATCTTATTTTTTATACCTGAATTATATCACAGATTCAATAATTAATACTTTCTACCTTGCTATTTTCCTAGTGGTTGTCCATGTACTAGAAGCCGACATAATATCTTGTCCCACCACTATTAGTGCAAATCTTGCTTCTCATAGAATTATGCAGAAGTACAGCATATTTATCCTAACTGTACTGTTTATACAAACACATCAAGGTTCTTCCTTTGTATCCCCCTTTTTTTTTGTCTAGACCTGTCAAAGATGACCACTGCATTGTCATTAAACCAATTTAGGTGCCTGAACTCGGCGACACAATCCAACACAGTCCAGCATTCCACAATAATAGTGAGTTATCTGAAGAAGTTGTTGACTGTACGCATCTACAGCTCTTTTTTTAAATTTATTTTTTATTTTCTTGAAGTACAAATATCAATCAGACAGTTTCAAGACACCTTAACAAGACAGATTCGATAAATTAATACATGGCAAACTGTTTTCATAATGTTTTTGTATCGTACAAGGTGCATACATGATATTATATTTACAGATGTTATTTTAGCAGATGTCTCTTATCAGTAAATTAAGAATGTAGCTGCTTACTTATCTTATTTCTTATACATGA
>PVKA01043824.1:0-16539 GCA_004027165.1 Ctenomys sociabilis
TTTTAACTTTTTTTTTTTTTTTTTTTTTGGCAGAACTGGGGATTGAACTCAGGCCTTTGCACTTGCCAGGGCAGCGCTTAATTTACTGAGCCATCTCCCCGGCTCCAATACTGATGTTTTAAAAACAAGCTCTGCTCAGAAGGAAATTTTGACCTGTCTACAAAGTATTAAAGCACAGAAAGATGAGTTTTTGAGAACTTGAATCGTTAATGTTGTGACAGTTAATCCCGATTTGTCTTTATCAAGGTATTATTTTCCTGCTCTTCTTTTTTTTGAGACAGTGTCTCACCATGTAATCAAGGTTGGCCTCAAACTCACAGCAATCCTCCTGCCTCAGTAAGCCTCCGGAACATTGGATTGCATGTCCCCACTGCCTCTCAGCTATGACAGTTAGTCTTGGTTATCATCTTTTTAAAATATTTATTTATTTATTTTATCTTTTGGCACAACCAGGGATTTAATTCAGACCCTTGTACTTGCCAGGGAAGTGCTTATTCTACAGCTTAAGCAGGTGCTTTACCCCACTGAGCTATCTGGCCAGCCCTCTCTTTCTAGTTTTTATTGTTTCTTTTTCTTTTCTTTTTTGCATTTAGTATAGGGTTTAATAAGTCTCACTACACAGATTGGACTCCTAGTGATCCTCCTGTTTTCAGCCTCCCAAGAGCTGGGATTATAGGTGCTCACCACCACATCCAGTGTCTTGGTTGTTTTTTGTTGTTGTTGTTTAGATTTTTGTTTTGTTTTGTTTTTGACTTTGTTTACTGAGACAGCTTCAAACTCACAGCAATCCTCCTGCCTCAGCCTCCCAAGTGTTGAGATTACAGACATATACCACCGTGTTTGGCTCCCCTCTGGTTTTGTTTTGTATTTGCCAGGGAATTGATTATTCCATCTCCTCAGCCCTGTTTCTTTGTTTTTGAGACAGTCTTGATGTATAGTTCAGGTTGACCCTGACCTCACTATGTAGTCCATACTGGCCTCAAACTTGCAGCAGTTCTCCTGCCTCAGTCTCTTAGGTACTGGGATGACAGTCATTACCTTCTCTGTTGGTTATTGCCCCTGAAAAGAGTATCTTCCCGTACTAATTGACACAGTTATATAAATTAATTTACTAGCTCATATTATTACTTACTTAGATATATTGGAATATTTTGTCTTTTATCATATATGTTAATGGGATTACATGCATGTATCATAATTGATATCATCAATTCACTACCATTGAAACAATTGGTTGCTTTCTTTCTTGTTATTATAAATAATGCCGGCCAGAGAGCTCAGCTGACTAAAGCGCCGGCTTAGGCAGAGCACAGGACTGGGGTTCAATTACAGAGTACAAGAGATGGCAATTGAAACTAGGTATGGCAGTGGTGCTTGTAATCCCACAATTTGGGAGGCCGAAAACAGGAGAATCAGTAGGAGTCTGATCTATGTAGTGAGACCCTGTAGACCCTGCACTAAATACTTAATAAGTAAATAAAGCTGCAAGGGACATCTTGGCACGTTCCTTTAATGTTTGCTTTCAGATTATAATTGCTAATTTAATCTGTTTTGCATGCTTCTTAATAACAAGGAAATGGTTTCATAAGAATTCAAGAACTGCATAGCTTTCAGAATTTGGGCAAGCAACTTGATAAGAATGGAAAATATTAACAGGCATACCACTCATGCTACTTAATTACCAGCTATGACAATTCAAGGAAACACTCCCAGCCGCCAGAGCAGCTATCTTCCTGGTTACTTTGGTGTTGTTTAGAAACTGTTGGCCATTGAGTAAATAGTGTGGTTTAGGAACAATTTTCTGAGATTTTTATTGCTTTGCTTGAAATATGCAATTAAGCCATTGCTGTTTAAAAAGTACAATTGAGTGAAATGAAATAAACTACTTTAATCCTCACAGTTTTTACCTGTGTAAATAGTAGGACCATTTCAGCAACAGAATCAGTGTTTATGTCGGAGTACATTCCCTGGGGAAACAACAGGAGGAGCTCTCACAGGAGCCGGGAAATGTGAGGAAGTTTATGAAGCAGAGCTGGCTGTTCCGCTTGTTAGGAACTTAGGAAAAGTCCCGGGTAAATTTGATTTTTATCTTCACAATAACATTAACCTGTTGTAACACAAGTTACAGAAAACTGATTGACATCCATTTGAAAAATAGGAAATTGTATTGATTCACCTAACAGAAAGTATAATATTGTTGGTTTGAGGTGTGGTTTGAGCAGGGGTCTCTCTCCACTTCCCTATAATTCTCTCTAATGCTATACGTCAGCGTTTTTCTGAAGTTAATTTTTCTGATGGTGTGGAAAGGGTCCTGGGGACAGTTACGGACACTTCCATAGGGTTTTTGTTACTGGTATAAGTAAGAAAGAAAATTCTTGTGATTTCCCTTGGTAAAGCAGAGAAAAGTTTTCTCAGAAGCCTCCATTAGGCTCTTGGTACTTGATGGGGTTGTCAGAGCAAAATGCCACAGACTTGGAGGGCTAAACAACAGAAACGTATTTTTTAAACGTATTTAGCACAGGGGCCAGAGAGATGGCTCAGTAGAACAAGTGCTTCTCTGGCAAGCACAAGGGTCTGAGTTCAATCCTCAGTTCCACCAAACAAAACATAAATGTTATTTAGTACAGGGTCTTACTACACAGATTGGACTCCCAGGGAGCCTCTTGTTTTTCTTGTTTTTCAGCCTCCCAAGTGCTGGGATTACAGGTGCACACCACCATGCCCAGTCTCTCTCTCTCTCTCTCTCTCTCTCTCTCTCTCTCTCTCTCTCCCCCCTCTCTCTCCATGCTAGGAGCACGGGCCTGGTTAGTACTTGGATGGGAGATGGAACACTACTAAGATGGCACCCTGAACTTGGACTTCTAGGCTCTAGGACTATTACAAATACATCTCTGTTAGGGCTGGCAATATAGCTCAGTAGATTAAAGCACCTGCTCAGGCAGATGCAGGGGCAGAGTTTGATGCCCAGCCTAACATGCTGGCCACACCTCTAGGGTGCACTGAGACCACAAACGAGACTGGACAGGGACCGGGCAGATGGCTCAGCAGAATAAGTGCTTGCCTGGCAAGCCCAAGGGCCTGAGTTCAATCCCCAGTTCCTCAAAAAACAAAACAAGCCAAGAGATGCCAGGGCCATGTTATGTAAGCAGCAAGATCAGAGAGAGAGAGAGAGAATTTTATGGAATCTCTTCTTTTTTTTGGTGGAATCAGGGATTGAACTCAAGCCATTGCGCTTGCCATGGAAGAGCTTATTCGACTGAACCATCTCCCCAGCCCCTGGAGTCTCTTTTTCTAAGGGTGCTAATTCCATTATGAGGGCCTGATCATTATGACCTTACCTAAATTTAACTCCAAAAATCCGTCTCCAAATAACATCACATTCATGGTTAAGACTTTAACCTATGTTTTGTGGAAGCAGAATCCACCCCGCAGCACTGGTCTTCATATTTCTATAGCCATCCCTGGACCAATTAGTAACAAAGACCATGAGATTGTCATGAATTGCTGAGTTGGATTGGCTGAAAGGACTGGAGAAACTAGCCCAAAGAAGAGTCCCCCAAGAGCCGGGCATGGTGGCGCATGCCTGTAATCCCAGCACTCAGGAGGCGGAGGCAGGAGGATTGTTGTGAGTTCGAGACCAGCCTGAGCTACAAAGTAAGCTTAAGGCCAGCCTGAACTGCATAGTGAGACCCTGTCTCAAAAAGACAAAAAAAAAAAAAAAAAAAAAAAAAAAAAAAAAGAAGAGTCCCCCAAGAAGTCTGCCTATTTCACAAAAGAGGAAACTAAATGTGAGAGACATTAATGACCAGCCCAAAGCCATACATGTAACTGGCAAAGCCAAGTTCAAAATTAGCTGACTCCAGGGATCTCGCTGCTTGCACAACATGGCCCTGGAATCTCTTGTTTTGTTTTGTTTTATTTTTGGGGGTACTGGGGATTGAACTCAGGACTTTGTACTTGCCAGGCAAGCACTTATTCTACTGAGCTATCTCCCCAGCCCCTCTTGTTTTCTTTTCTTTTCTTTTTTTTTGTCTTTTTTGAGACAGGGTCTCACTATGCAGTTCAGGCTGGCCTTAAGCTCATTTTGTAGCTCAAGCTGATCTCGAACTCACAACATCTTTTCTGGACCTTAATTTGCAGCTCATCTCTCCCTTCTCATTTGGGCTGCTTCTTCCCTCCCCTCCACCTTCTTCCTCCACCCAACACCCCTTTCCTTCCAAGTAGCTGTCCATCAGCTCCCTGGGCACCATGCCCCTTTCTAGACTTCAGACACAGATATGAATAGTTGACCCACTTCTCCAGACACTACAATTTCAGCCCTTCACAAATTCCTTCCCTAACTTTGCAGGAAGAATGCCCCCCCTCCACTGCCCGGGCATCTCTACCCTTATTGAATAGGGAGCTCTAAGCTTCCCTTCCACTTTTAGATCTCCTTGACCTGGTCACATGGTGAGACCTGTCTCAAGTCCTCTGATTATCTTTTTTTTTTTTCTTTCTCAGTCTTGGAAAAAAAAAAACCAGAAACTTTGAAGGAAGAAAACATATGGGTCTGAATCCTCTTTGCTATTTGCTGGCAGAGTGATTCAGGACAGATTAATTAAACACTGAACTGGGTGTAGTGATACACATCTGTGATCCCTGCACTTGGGAGGCTGAGGCAAGTGGATTGCTGCAAGATGGAGATCAGCCTGGCCTACATAGTGAATTCATGGCCAACCTGCACTACAAAGTGAGTCCCTATCTCAGAAAACAAAACACAAAGAAAGAAAAAAAAGATCCCGGCGTGGTGGCGCAGGCCTGTAATCCCAGCACTCAAGAGGCTGAGGCAGGAGGATTGTTGTGAGTTCGAGACCAGCCTGAGCTACAAAGTGAGCTTAAGGCCAGCCTGAACTGTATAGTGAGACCCTGTCTCAAAAAGGCAAAAAAAAGAAAAGAAAAAAAGAATTCATGGGGCTGGAGAGATGGCTCAGTGGAATAAGTGCTTCCCTGGCAAGCACAAGGGCCTGAGTTCAATCCCCAGTTCTGCTATTAAAAAAAAAATAAGAATTCATGTGTAAAAATGTTTGGCAAACAATAACTATTTAAAAAATAAGAAGCCCTTCGAGACCTAAAGTCCTACCTCCTCCATCTTTGCTTGATCTTTCAAGCCTGAAATAGTTGTTTTTACTTTGAACTGTCATAAAAATTATAGCAAGCACACTGGTTTGCTATTAACCAGGAACCAGTTTTTGATAACTCTTAAGTTGTCGTCTTGGGCTAATTAAAATGTTTGTAACTATTTAACTTCCTGAAGAGATATAAGCAATTCCCAATCTCTGCATTCCATGGCATCAGATCTTAACCATATGTTTGAGAAAAATATGCCAAGAAGCCAGGCATGGTTGTGTCACCTGTAGTCCCAGCTACTCTGGAAACTGAAGCAAAAGGACTGCAAGTTCAATGTCAATTTGTCCATTCAGTGAGACTGTCTCAAAATAAAAAATCAAAAGGGCTGAGGATATAGCTCTTTGGAATGTTGACCCTCCGTTCTGTCCTTAGCACCAAGATAAAGAAAGAGTATACCGTGAAAGACTTCTTCAGAGGTAGTTAGTACTATTTTAAGTGTTAAGTAACCACCAACAGTGGTGGTGTAGACCTGTAATCCCAGCACTTAGGAGGCTGAGGCTAGAGAGCTTGCAAATCCAAGGCCCGTCTGGGCTACACTGCAAGTTCAAGTTCAGCCTGAACTAGGTAGCATGACCCTATCTCAAAACACAAGGAACAAGTAAAAGGTTAAGGAAATAGCAGTCATTATCAATTATAAGGTTGAGCAGAGCTCATTTGAATAAAGATACAGACATTCATCAGGATTCCCTGGCCGTGGCTGGAACTCAGATATTGCAGGGCAGCCTGCTTATCACACCCAGGAGTTCTGGGTCATGGTTTGTACCTTGGCCCCTTCTCGACCCAGTTTATAAAAATGGCCTTTGCCCTCCGTTCCTGTTGCAGAAGTTGTTTATCTGGTATCCTGCCAAGGGCTCCATGCCAACAAGGACATGAAATTTATGCTCATACGCAGAACCTTGTTGAAGGTAAGAGAGGGTGTTATTTATATGGAGACAACCAGTGCCACATGGTACTGTCCCAGCAAACTCCACACAGTGCATCCCAGAACAGATAGTTTTGGCCTTATGTTTGCTTTCCTCTGCTTCAGGGACTGTGAGTCTGAACTCTGGGCTTTTTGGTGACTGGAATTTGTCACCTAGCAAGAGATCTCTGACTCTGTTGGTCAGAACTTCTGATGGCCCGCCTGGCAGGACTCCCATGGTCAGCAGTCAGATTTTCCTATGCCTGTCTGTGGGAGCAAGTCTAGAGCAAGTCCCAAGATCGGTAGTTGTTTTGCTCGGAGAAAAGAGCTGTGTTTGGGGGGTAGGGCACATCCTGCTGCTCCAAGAGTGTTTGGTTAAAGTACAAACAGTCCTCAAGGGTACAGAGACACGCAGTGTTTTGCACTTGCAGGACTCTGCCAAGTGCACTTTGCTGTAACCTACAGCAATTCCAGCTGGGCAAGAACTAGATCATTGGGTCTCTAGGAGTTCCAGCAAACTGCAGTGTCACCTAGGCCATGACAAAAGGCTCTGTTCCCACCCAGCTTTTCTCCTGGGGATACTTCCACCTCTCTACAAAGCTATGAAAATATCTCTGCTTACCATTGTAATTTCTCTTTTAATGAAAACTGCTTTCAGCCAGACATGGTGGTGTGTGCCTATTATCCCAGCACTCAGGAGGCTGAGGCAGGAGGCTGCACTAGAGTGCAGAGGTAACTCAGGTTACGTAGAGTTTAAGGCCAGCTTGAACTGAATTGGGAAACCCATCCCAAAACACCAAACATGAACAAAAAGACAGGGACTAGAAGGGAAAGTATGGCAATGGGGACACAAAGGTCATTGATGGACATACAAGTTGTTGCTTTTAGGCCTTCAGAATAATGATACTCTAAGAGCTAGAGCCTCTAGGCTGAGCAGCTGGCAGGAATCCACATTGTGTGCTAAGGGGACTTGAGTATAATTCATTTCCTTGAAGGCATTTCTGGTAGTAAAAGAAAAGATTAGCAAAGTACAGTTAGGAGCCTTCTGGGCTGGGGAGATGGCTCAGTGAAATAAGTGCTTCCCTGGTTCAATCCCCAGTTCTGCCAAATAAAAGAGCCTTCCTAGAAGTCAGTTCAAAACCCTTTCCCAGATCTTTATCTTTTCTGGTGATCTCTCCATTTCCAGAAACGCAGTAAACTCAATTCAAAAAAGGATGTATTGAGGCCAACTTCATGTGTAGCACTACACTAGGTGTTATGCTTTGTGTCTAGATGTCCCCTGAAGTCCTAGGGTGTTTTGGAGGTGACTGAATCTGGAGTGTGTGATTGGTTTATAGTCCAAAGCTGAGATCAAGGGTGCTGGGTGATTGCTGATTGCATCAGTCCACTGATTGGATCATTCTGTCCTGAACCCAGTAGACTGGATACAATATCAGGGACAGAAAGACACTTGTCCCAATTTCTTTTGTGGTTTCTACTGTCTTCCACCTCCTTGAACCGTTGCCCCTCTGCCAGGTGCCACCCTGCCTTGAAGCCAGCCGATTATAGATTGAAACTGCCACAAACTGTGGGCTAAATAAACCTTTCCCCCTTTAACTTTGGGTGTTGAGTAGTTTGTCTCAGCAATGAGAAAAATAACTTAGATACTAGGCCCTGGTGGTTCCAAGAGGAACAAGACAATTTCCTACCTGCAAACAATTTGAAACCTTATGGGTCACTGTCATTGCTAAGACAAAATACCCGACACCCAAAATTAAGGAGGAAAGGTTTATTTAGCTCACAATTTGTAGAGGTTTCAATTCATAATCAGCAGCCCCAAGGCTGGGTGTCATGGCAGAAGGGCAACTGTTTAAGGCAGTGGGAGAGAGCAAAAGGGGTGGAGCAAGCCTCTTTTCCTTCCTTACATAGTAATCAGAATTCCTGCCCTAGGGCAGGTATAACACTCACACCCCCAACCCCAGCACTAGGCAAAACACCTGCCCCTCATGACCACATGAGGCTTTGGGGGACCTCCAGATACAAAAAATAATAGTCACCCCAAAAGTACACAAATAAATCAATACAGGAGAGAAGGCAGGAGACCAGAAAATAAACTTCTTGAGGCAGAGAAAGGACCCCATCATCTTGTGATAGTAACACACACTAATAAAATATAATTTAAAATGACCAAGAGCCGGGCGTGGTGGCGCATGCCTGTAATCCCAGCACTAGGGAGGCTGAGGCAGGAGGATTGTTGTGAGTTCGAGACCAGCCTGAGCTACAAAGTGAGCTTAAGGCCAGCCTGAACTGCACAGTGAGACCCTGTCTCAAAAAAGACAAAAAAAAAATAAATAAATAAAAAATAAAAAAATAAAATAAAATAAAATGACCAAACTGGAGCTGGTCATGGTGGTTCATGCTTGTAATCCCAGCACTCGGGAGGCTGAGACAGGAGGATTTTTGTGAGTTTGAGACCAGCCTGAGCTACAAAGTGAGCTTAAGGCCAGCCTGAACTGCATAGTGAGACCCTGCCTCAAAAAGACAAAAAAATAAAAAATAAAGTGACCAAGCATTCAACACTATCTACTGAAAAAGAAAAACTAATACATAATTTTTCCCAAAGAAAACATCCCAGCAGGTTGCAGGTGCATTCTGGTTCTCTATGGCATCTGTATATTTGCACTTACAGTCAGTCCTAATACCTCGTTCATCCTGATCTGACTCCAAAGTGATGCCTAATGGCCATAGGCATAATTTCCTCCCACTGCTTTCAAGAGCCAAAAGAGGGAAAACAAAGAGGGTGGCATGAGCTGGATGTGGTGCCACACACACGTAACCCAGCGCTCAGGAGACTGAGGCAAGAGTGTTGCCAAAAGTTCAGGGCCATAATGAGTTCAAAGTCAGCCGAACTACATAGCCAAACCCTGTCTCAAAGAGCAAAAAACAGAAGAATAACAACAATGACAAAACAGAGCAAAAAATAGGGTAGAACAAGGTGTCCTGGCTGTCTTCACGCAGCTGATAGGCTTCCCCGTGAGAGGTACATTTGCTCAGCTTTTCTTAGAAGGCATACTGTTGTGGGGAAGCACAAAAGCATGTTAAAAAGGAACAGGAGGCCGGGGATATAGCTCAGTGGCCTAAGTGCCTGGCTGGCAAGCACAAAGCCCTGAGTTTGACCCCTGGTACAAAAAAAAAAGAAAGGAAGGAAGGAAGAGAAAAAGGAACCATAACAGAAGCCTAATCATGAGGGCCTTCCTAAGGAGAGAATAAGACATCTCGAAAGGCACGAAGTTCTTCATTAGCTTGAGGCCAAGCTGAAGGTTGATAACTTCTTAAAAGGGGACCGGTGGAGATGAAGACTCCGTTAACCCTTTTTTTCTTCTTTTTCTTTTTGTGGAACCAGGGATTGAACTCAGACCCTTACACTTGCCAGGGAAGCACTTATTCTACTGAACCATCTCCCTGGCCCCTCTATACCCCTATCTTGTACCAGGCATCTCTGCCTACACTCAGGAAAAGGAGGCACCTGCAGAGGCCCAGACAATGTGAACAGCATTAAACTTGTGGCATAGCTTCTTTTCAACTGTACTCAAAGGTTCTGAGATTGAATATTTTTTGAGTAATCTCTGTCATGGGAATGGAGGACAGTTCAGAAGACAGGGTGCTGTTAACAGAAGAAAAGGGACCAGGGAGATGTCTCAGTAGAATAAGCACTTTCCTGGCAAGCGCAAGGGCCTGAGTTCAATCCCTGGTTCCACAAAAAAAAAAAAAAAAAAAAAAAAAACACAGAAGAAAGTAGGTTTGGGACACTTATGATGCATGGGCACTAAGGCTGTTCAGGGGGGCCTGCGCTGGCCATTGGGGCAGCTCAACTTAAGCTGGAAGTGTGAAAAAAAAAGCTAGAAGTGTGTAGCTTTCAAAAATAAATAAAAGGGTCAGAGTCTGGGCCATTGTTCAGGCATCCAGAGGAAAGTTTAAACCACAACTGGGAACAGTGCCTGGGTATTCATCAACTTAGCAAATGAGAACAAAACACAATTGAAAGGAATTTGTTGGGGCAAAGTAGGGAAAGGGGTTTTCAGTGATGCTATCACTTGTGTGTCATGAATGGCAACTTGAATACCAGTTTTTATTTATTTTAATTTAATTTTTTTTTTTTTTTTGTCTTTTTGAGACAGGGTCTCACTATGCAGTTCAGGCTGGCCTTTAGCTCACTTTGTAGCTCAGGCTGGTCTCGAACTCACAACAATCCTCCTGCCTCAGCCTCCCGAGTGCTGGGATTACAGGCATGCGCCACCATGCCCGGCTACCAGTTTTATTTTATTCATTAATTATTTTTTTAATTTTTTGAGGCAAGGTCTGGCTGTGTAGTTCAGGCTGGCCGTGAACTCACCCTGTGGCCAGGCTGGCCTCAGAGTTTCAGGGATCCTCCTGCTTGAACCTCCCCAGGGCTCAGCTCACCGGTGTGCACCACCATGCCCAGCTCAGACACAGGTTCTAAATCAAACATTTTCTTTACAACTATGCATTTCAAAAGCTGTTTGAACACTGTATCATCTCCTAAGCATTCACTTGGCTCATTGTCTGGAAATCAAGCATATCAGTGATCCAGATCTGCGGATCTATTTATCTATGTGATATACTATCTATGTATCTGTGGGATATGCAGGATCTCCCAACCCAACCCTGCCCCACAGACCAAGCTGACTCATCCAACTGACTTCTATCTTAGGCCTGTAATCCCAGCACAACATAGTGAGACTCTGTCTCAAAACAAACATTAACTGTCTTTTTATCTATCCTAAAAAATAAGCTGGGGAGACAGCTCAGCAGTCTATGTGCCTGCCTAGCAAGCACAAGGCTCTGCTTTCTTTTCTTTTTTTGTCTTTTTGAGACAGGGTCTCACTATGCAGTTCAGGCTGGCCTTAAACTCACTTTGAGCTCAGGCTGGTCTCAAACTCACAACAATCCTCCTGCCTCAGCCTCCCAAGTACTGGGATTAAAGGCTGTGCTTTCAATCCCTGGTACCACCAAAAAAAAAAAAAAAAAAGAGCTGATACGTACTAAACTCATACTCTGTGTTCTTTTTTTTTATTTTTTTTTTCAGAACTAGGAATTGAACTCAGGCCTTTGAGCAAGCCAGGGAAGCGCTTCCCCCACTGAGCCATCTCCCCGGTCTCCCCTTTGCCTGCTTTTTTAAAACTTTATTATTTATTTGGTACAGGGTCTTTTGTTGTTTGTTTTTTCTGGAACTGGGGATTGAACTCAGGCCCTTGCACTTGCCAGGGAAGTGCTTATTCTACTGAGCTATTTCCCCAGCCCTCTGTATTCTTTATATAGCTTAATCCTTGAAGGAAACCTACTTTGCAGGTTAATGATGTAAGAAGATGAGCCTTTATTCCTATTTAAACTGTTCCTGTGCCAGTGATAGGAGGAGGAGAAACTAAATAAACTGTGTCACCAAGCCCGGTTTATTGTTGTTGCTTTGTTTTATTTTTGATAAATGTTACTTTTTTGTTTTTGCTTTTGAGGATTTGGGGATTGAATTCAGCCCCTTGCACTTGCTTATTCTACTGAGCCATCTCCCCAGCTTTGTTTTATTTCTGAGACAGTGTCTATGGTTGTTTACAGTTTAGGTTGGCCTTGAACTCATTATGTGTCCAGGCTAACTTTTTTTTTTTTTTTTTTTTTTATGTATTTAGGAAAGGGTCTACAGGATCCATAGCGTCTAACTATGTAGATTGGACTCACAGTGATTCTATTTTCAGCTTCTCAAGTGTTGGGATTACAGGTGCACGCCACCACGCCCAGTCTCAATTGCAGTCTCAGTGCACCCCAGGGGTGGGGCCAGCACAGTACACTGAGGATGGAATCCAGGGCGCTGTGCTGTGCCTAAGCAGGTGCTTTAGTCGGCTGAGCTATCAGGCCAGCCCCTAATTTTGAATTCACAGTAATGCTTGCCTCTATGGTGGAAACTTAGAACACTGCAGAAAGAACCAGGTGTGTTGGTGCACAACTCTAGGCTTAGCAGTCTGACAGCTGAGTCAGGAGGATCTCCATGAGTTTGAGGCCAGCCTGGATTACATAGCAAAGACCCTGTCTCAAAAACAAATAAACAGGGCAAAAGAATGCATGGTGAAAACTCAGTGTCCCTCCCACACTAACCCCACAGTGATGCACTGCCATGACCAGACCATGGCATTTTCCAGAGATTCTCTGTATCTATTCAGTGCACAAATGCAAACATGACAAGGCCTTTGCTGTATGAAGCCAATGCATAGGAATGGATGGGTTCTGCATGCACCATTGTTTAGCTCACATTTCCACTGACTCACAGGTCTTACAGATGGCCCAGGTCCCTGCCCTCTTCTTGCCAGCAGAGTGTCTTCTATGATGCAATAGAATGTCCTGTGCTATCTCAAGCAGCAACACTGAAGCATACCCAGGGTTTGGAGGCCGTGAACAGCTTTACTTCATACCAGTGGTCCTGGCTGGGCTCACTGCCAGCATCAAAGAGAGCCAGGCCCTGCTTTCTGGGGATCTGAGGTTTTGATAGGCTTTCATAGGCAGGAAGTACAGGATCCAAACCGTAGGGTTTTGGTAGAGTAGGGCAGGTCCTGTGACTCTGGGGAGCAGATAGTGGAAACACAGTGCCCAAGAGACAAGGTCTCACTATGGATTTCAGAAAGGCCTTGAGCTCATTTTATAGACAAGGCTGGTTTCAAATTCACAAGGATCCTCTAGCCTCAGCCTTCCAAGTGCTAGGACTATAGGTGTGCATCACCACCAAGATCCACCCAGATGTTGGCGTGGAGGAAGAACCAGGAAGTGAATTGTAGGCATCCTCAAACAAGTGAGGAGGCCATGTTATGTGCGGAAGGCTGGAAAAATAAAAATAGAGTAAGAGTGACTTTTTGGTGTTAATATCCCCTCATTTGTATCTAGACAGAGCTTTGCCTACACCATGTTTATTTAAATTCTATGTATGTTGTTAAGGCTGAATAGGAGACCAGGGTTGTCTGGGACCCAGCGCATTTATGAACCCTTGGTGAGAGCCATCTATAGTCTGACAGAGTCTGGGTTCTGGAACATAAACCATGTTAACCAATTAAGGATATTAGGTCCTATTAACAGAATGAAAAAAATGGACAGGGGGCCAAGAAAGGGGCTTAATCATGGACTCCATGATTGAAGTTTTGTTTTTTTTTTAATTAAAAATCCTAGCTTCAGTGAATGCATCTTTGGCCATGATTACCTTTTGTGTTGAAAGTTCATCCCTAAGCCGGGCATGGTGGCGCAGGCCTGTAATCCCAGCACTCGGGAGGCTGAGGCAAGAGGATTGTTGTGAGTTCGAGACCAGCTTGAGCTACAAAGTGAGCTTAAGGCCAGCCTGAATTGCATGGTGAAATCTTGTCTTAAAAAAAAATAAAGTTCATCCCTGCTAACTGCCTGTGATACCTGTAACTAACTCAGTTGCTCACATGTTTGAAAAGTTGTCTCCAACTGTGGTTAGGAGACACTGGACAGTGTTTTCATCTTCACTGCTTCAAGCTGAGAAGGGTCCACATTAGGGGAGACTGGAGTCAGCCCCCAGCCCAGAGAACCAATCTAATGGGTCTCAGATGGAAGTTCTGCAATATACCACATATGAACCCTTTTTATAAGGCTGATTCAGTGGATCCGAGTAGAAGGAATCTAGCATATTTACCACTGTTCTTTTTTCTTTCTTTGTTTCTTTTCTTTTCTTTTCTTTTCTTTTCTTTTTTTTTTTTTGTGGAACTGAGGATTGAACTCAGGCCCTTGCGTTTTTTTGTCTTTTTGAGACAGGTCTCACTATGCAGTTCAGGCTGGCCTTAAGCTACTTTGTAGCTCAGGCTGGTCCGGAACTCACAATAATCCTCCTGCCACAGCCTCCCGAGTGCTGGGATTGCAGGCCTGAGCCACCACGCCCGGCTTTCTTTTCTTTTTTTTAAGACAAGGTCTCACTATGGATTTCAGGATGGCCTTGAGCTCATTTTATAGACTAGGCTGGTCTCAAATTCACAAGGATCCTCTAGCCTCAGCCTCCTGAAGTGTGCATCATCACACCCTAGCACTATCATTGGTTTTATCTGTATGTCACTTGGAGTTTGGCAGCCTCTAGGCAAGATTAAACAAATGTTGAGAAATTAGAGTATGTGCAATCAAAGCATAAACACTAGAATGGAAAAACAGGTTGAGAAGGAGTTAAGTCCAGAAATGTTTTATGGGGGTGTGGAATAATGATTGCAATATTGTTTTTTTAAGTCTAGCTTCTTATGGCATTGTTTTATTTAACTTTTTATGGCATTGTTTTAAATATCTCTTGGTTATACTTTTCTGCTGGGTATTCAAGACCAACTTAAACTGAGACCTGTATTAATAAACATTAACCTCTTGTTATCTATCAATCAAGGTTAGTTGATTTCCCTTCTCAGGATTTCCCTTGGAGCCATGCATGGCGCCTCTCAGTTCTTCTGTCAGTGTCAGCTATCTGCAGGAGACACGGCCATTGCTTGACCAAGTTGTTTTCTGTGAAAGCTTGGTAGATGTTTTTCTGGTGAATCCACTTAGGCATGCTATACACCATTGATCTCTTTTTTCTGTGGTCCAACAATCTCCTTAGGAGGTTGTATAACTTACCAGAGTTGCAGGATGTTGCTGAAAAGGTGCTTTCATGTTCTGGGTCCTCACTGACCTTGAAGGGTTGTCCTCTTAGCCCAACAATCTTTTTAGTTTTGTCCTCTAAACTTTAGTTGTTGAATATCCAGAAGGGAAGGTTAATAACATTATATTGTAAGGGGAGCAGTGAGCTTAATGATTAAAAGTTTTACCTGAATATCCAGCACCTTGGAATAAAAGTATAACCAGAGAACTGTTATATTTTTTTTACCAACCATGAATATTCTAGTTGTTGAATCACTGTAGAATTTTAATAAACAATAGATACATAGTTTACAGTAAAAATGAAAATTAAAAGCCACACATGAAGGGTCTGGGCAGATGGCTCAGTGGAACAAGTGCTTCCTTCCCTGGTAAGTGCAGGGGCCTGAGTTCAATTCCCAGTTCTGAAAAATAAAAATAAAAGCTATACATGATATTTGAGCATGACAATCATGATGACATTTCTCAAGCACTCCTAAATTTCTATGTTAGAGTAGGACATCCTATTTTTATCTATCTATCTATCTATCTATCTATCTATCTATCTATCTATCTATCTATCTATTGAATGTAGGGCAAGGAAGATCTATAGGGTAGGTATACAGAGTTTCACTATGTAGATCGGACTCATAGAGATTCTCCTATTCTCGGCCTCGCAAGCACAGGTGTGCACCGCCATGCCAGTCTCAGTCGCCCTCTCAGCGCACTCCAGGGTGGGGCCTGCACAGCAGGCTGCTGCACTCTGCCTAAGCAAGCACTTTAGTTGGCTGAGCTACCTGGCTGGCCCAGGATAACCTATTTGTTTGTTTGTTTGTTTGTTTATTTGGGAACTAGGAATTGAACTCAGGCACTTGCACTTTCCAGGCAAGCGCTTATTCTACTGAGCTATCATCCTGGCCCTACCAAGATAGCCTTTTTAGTGAGTCATCTCTATTTAATACATAAGAAACCCTTACCTAATTTGTTGTCCTTTAATAAGATGTTATTAAAATGTGTCATCTTGTCTGGATTAGTATTATAAGTTTTTGTTAAAAATATTCTTATTTTTTTTTTTTATATTTTATTTTTTTATTTTATTGAGAGACAGATATCAATGAGACAGTTTCAAAGCTGATTAATAGGACAATTTCAATAATTAATACTGTTTACATTTTATAAGATAAAAATATTCTTATTAACTGATGAGCTTATATTGGCTTAGCATGAACCTCTTATCACAAGTGGCTGAAACACAACAGAAAGCAGATGTGTAAATCTTAAAGAAAATATTTATCAATACAATACCAGTTTTACATTTTTTTTTCCAGTTTTACATTTTAGAGGACCTTTATGTCTGAAGGCATGAAATCTGATATAACTTAGAAAGAAAAAGGAAAAGGCAAATAGAATAGAATAGAAAACATGTACAACACACATAGGTAGCATAAGTATCATTTTATGAAACATTTAGTCCAGTTTTACATTTATAACTATGTGTATATTACTTGGTGAAATGAAACATACTGCAAACTATAGTCGTGTGGGTTGGGAGAGGCATTTGTATTCATCTGTTGGGTGTCACTGTAATAGTGTATCTGAGGTTGGGTTGGGTAATTTAAAGTGTAGGATACTCTTTCAGGTTCTTGTCTCAGTCCAAGAAACCAATATTTGTAATCCCAAAGTTATGTTATTGGAATCCCATTAAGTTGATTCCAATCTACCACTTTCCATGCAACCCATGGTGAAAATGAAGACATTAAGTTATATTTTTTCATGTTTTCTTTCTTTCTTTCTTTTCTTTTCTTTTTTTTTTTTTTTTTTTTTTTTTTTTT
>PVKA01043825.1:0-16537 GCA_004027165.1 Ctenomys sociabilis
GCTGCGCCCACGTGTCACTCCAGGGTTGGACGCCTTGTGGTATATAGCTTGGAGCGGGCTTGCCCAGGGAGGAGCGGAGGAGCGGAGGAGCAGAGCGGGGGAGAAGCAGCAAGATTGTTCAAGAGTCCTGAATAAACTGCTGATGGAAAAAAAAAAAAAAAAGACCAATGGAACAGCATAGAGCATGAAGAAACAACTCCATGCACACTCACATACTTTATTTTTTTATTTGATTTGTGTTTGTTTTTGGTAATGCTGGATATCAAACATACTTTATCATTGATACAAGGAACCAAACAACTTTACTGGAAGAAGGATATCCTCCTTTACAAATTGTGCTAGAAAATGCTAGTTTTTTACATACCAATGATAACGTGAGACACATGATTTCACTACGAAATAACCATGAAAGAAATAGATCAAACATCCGTATCTTGTAGATAAGTAGCACAGGGCCTTTCTGTGCTAGCACAGTGCAAGGTCTTGAGTTCAATTCTTCATCTCCCCCCACAAAATTATATATATGCAGAAATATATATATATATATATATATATGTACATATATATATGCAGAATTATATATGTACACAACTACACAAACATACATACATATATATATATATATATATATATATACATATACAGAAACACATAATCATTTGGAAAACAGTATAGCTAAAGCACCTAAGGGCATAGCTATGAATGAAAAATATATAATCAATGTCTCACTAGCACAGGAAATATTATAAATGAATATTTCACTAGCATAGGAAATATTACAGATGAATCACCAAGTGAAAACACATCACTTAAGTGTTTTATACAGCAAACAAAACCACAAAAAGTATGAAGACAACCACCTCTGTGGGAAAAAAATTACTAGTTACTCCTCAGACAAAGGACTTATATATGGTGTATATAAAGAGCTTTTTTTTTTTTTGTTTTGTTTTGATGGAACCAAGGATTAAACTCACACCCTTGTGCTTTCAGGGAAGCTTATTCCACTGACCCATCTCCTCTGCCCTTATAAAGGTCTTAATAAAATAAGGGACCTCCAAATTTAAAGACCCAGCATGAAAATGGTCTTCTAACAAGAGCAGACATTTCTCATATGAAGAAATATAAGCAAAAATAAATACATGAAAAATATTCAACATCACTGGTCATACAAAAATGTAATTTCTTTTTTTCAGAATTGAGGATTGACCTCAGGCCCTTGCACTCACCAGGGAAGCACTTATTCTACTGACGAATCTCCCCAGCCCCAAAAATGTAAATTAAAACGATATTGAGATTCCATTTCATTAATTAATGAAAGAATGGCTACAATGAAGAAAGTAATTAAGAAAAAATTCTGGTGAAGCTGTGGGAAAAAGTGACTGTTTTCCATTGGTGTGAGTATGGATTTGTACACCCCCTATGGAAATCATAGGGTAATGATTTGGCATCTCTCCTATGATTCCTCAAAACATCTAAGCCTAGAGGTTCAGTTTGACTCAGTTATTTAGCTAAAAGTATCTTCCAAAAGAGTCAAAATCATTATAACACAGTGGTATATGCATGTTACTTGCAACACAATATAATAGCTCAATCTTGAAAATAACTCTCATGCTCATCAGTAGATGAATGGATACAGAAAATATGGTTTCCATATACACTGCAATACCACACTACCACAAAGAAGGATAAACTTGATATAATTTTAGGTCAATGATCCTTAAAAGTATAATTTTAAGTGAATTAAATCTGATGCACAATATTACAAAGCACAGTTTTTTTTCAATTGTATGAGAAGTCAAAAGAGTCAATAAGGACCAAAATGAAGGATTTAGGGGCCTGGGGAGATACTTCAGCAGGCTAAGCACCAGGCTAGCAAGTGGAAGGACTCAGGTTCAAAACGAAGGATATATATTGGGAAGGAGAAAGAACTTGTTGAAATGAAAAGGGGAATGTGGGAAGGAAAGAAAGCAAAAGGATTATAGTAGAATAACAAGGGAATTAGATGAAAGCAAAGCTTTTGTAAATGGATGATAAAGAAATGTTGAAGGGCATGGAAATATAAAGAACAATGAAGATATATCATGCACAGTTATAAATTCTCTATTTTGGAAGTGATCATTATGTATGGGAAACATGAACTAATTAAAAAAATCCTTATTAAAGTTATTATTTCAAAAAAATTCATAACAATTACAACTGAGATGAATGTTTATTTCAGAATAGAACTGAAAAATTTGAGATCTGAAAATTTTAACTTGTGTGGAAACCATTCACTTCAACAATAAACAAATATTTTGCTGGCTTTTATTTTTATTTTTAAAATATTGACTAAAACTGCAAAATCAGAAAATGGTTAAGTCACAAGATTCATTACAAATTCTTTCTATAAGAATTATGTTAGACTCTAGATTCTCAAAGTTTCTTCAAAGTGCCTTCTTAGAAACTTACCTTCTAAAATTTTAGGCAGACTGGGCTTTGCTAAAGCTAGGTATCAAGTCAAAGAGATTCAGTTGAACATAGGATATCCAGTCTGTCATGGGAGCATTTGCTCCATTTTTGAAAAATCTTTTTTTTAGGTATTATCCATCCTGCAACTGAAAAAGATTTACAGCCATGATACAACTTGCAGTGAAATGTTATTGTAGTATTCCAGAATTACTTGTAAGTCTCATTCTTCTTGCTATATGAATTGTAAAGATGAATTTTCATAAAAGCAAACAAAATATATACAATAATATATAGTCATTATAGTGAATATTTTTAAGTTAACAAGTAGGAATTTATGGATTACTGCTTCAAGTCAGTACAGATTTGTAGTCCTGAATGGAGATAATATTTTTCTTAAAAGTTGTTTTTATTGACCTGGATTGCAAATAAATGTGTTTGGCTAGTGAATTACATCTAAAGTTAATAATACATTGACATGTACCTGCACTGAAAGTTTCAAAATAAAATACTTGGAGTTTAACAGTTTAAAATATGTGACCATCTCTTTCCAAAGCAAATAACATTTTTCTTCCCAGTAAGAATAATGGCAATATAAAACATTTGCAAAAGCTTATGTATTTCTTTTGTAGATGTTGCAAGTAAAACCATAAAGAATAGTTATTTTTAAAAGTCTCAGATCAGAAACATTTACATTATCATATCAACAGCGGAATCATACCTCATAGTACTTCATGTTTTGGTCCAAGCTGTAAACAGTAGTAAGTAGAAAATATTTACAAACAGAAGCCTTTATATTCAAATTGCAAGAGGCCTTATAATAGAAATCATGACAACACTGAAAGCAAAAATTACAGATGTAATAAAACAACAGTACAGTAATAAACAAAAGAGAAGACAGTATCAATTAAAGGGTGCATGTAATGATGTGATTTATGTACACAGGAAATCAGTCTTAATAATTCACTCACTTACTATTAGAAAAGGACATGAGTCAGTATGTAGCACTACTCATTCTAAAGGCATTTTGATTGAGGTTAAATTTACAATATTAATTATTTTAATTAGTATGAAAAATAATACAATATTAATTATTTTATCCTTGTTCCATGAAGATGATTAGCCTACAAGTTTTATCTTTGCTGCAACTCTTGATGATGCCATCACACGTAGTGAGCAAAACCCAGAGAACACAGCAAGTAGATGTATGCAATCAGAGTCACAACGGCATGGGGTTTGCCCTGGGTTTCTAGCACCATAGGCAGCACAGTCCTGGGTTAGGGCCCAGCCAGTGTCGCCCTGTCTGAAACTCCTCACTGCAAACATAATTCCTCAAATACAGTGGCTACTGAAAGGCAGTCAATGTATGTTCTGTATTTTAAATGTAAAGGTTAAGAAGCAGGTGAACTATTGGAAGAGTCTGTGGAAAAACAGAAGTTAAAATTACCTTTCACAATGGAACAGAGTGTAATTTTGGAAATTGTAACACTGTTACCATAATATAAATGTAGGAAAAATTTTATGATAGACCATTAAGGATAAATATACAAGGTATATAAAATGCATTTGCCAATTTACAAAATGAATCAAGAAATTTGAAAACTAGTCTCTTCATGTACAAACTAAGAAAAAATGTGTTAGGATGCCAAGTATAACATTAAGGTTCACTTTCTCATGTAATTAGGTTGCTCGAGAGACAAGTAATACAACAGAACTAGAAGATGAACACTGTGTGAAAGGTCATAGGTCATAATATTAAACAGTTTTATTTTATTGAGGATGAGAGAGATGATAGATAGCAAAAGTAGAAAACTGTTCCCATTTTCATTATACTGACTTTTATTATCTGTCTATGTTTATAAGGCCTTGTACATAAAACTAGCCATGTGTAAGAACTCTGACTCCATGGAAAACGTCATTAATGTTCAGCATTTATTATGATCCTCACCAAAAATACAAACATCCAGTATGTAGTGTGTGACTGATCTTTATGAGCTTTTTAAGTCATGCTGAGCTGGTTTGCAAGTAGTTAGGTAAGAAGCCCACAATAGCCTTGCTTTTAGTAAATGAAATATAGATTGAAATTATTTCATATGTCCCATAGTATTCTCAAAATTAAATTATATTCCAAACATCAAAAGACATTTATTTTATGATGCACTTTGGTTGATTAAAATGAAGGATGTTTTTAGTTACATCTAGTCCTATCTGAATTAATAGATGAAATTACAGTGATTATTTTTTCCTTAAATGGTGCAATATTTTTCACCACTCCTTATCTTTGACTTCAATATCTCAGTAATTAGTGAGATTTCATGATTTTAGCTGTAGAAAGTGTTCTAAAATATTTAAAACTTTAGTAATCTTTTCAAAAATTTTCTCATTTAAATGGATACTGCAGTCCAATGTGGTGTTGCCTGTTCATAAACTCTGTACTTGGAGGCTGAGGTAGGTGGATTGCTGTGAATTTGAAGCCAGCTACATAGTGAATGCAGGGCCAGCTTGGGTTACATAAGAACACTCTGTATCAAAAAATAATAAAAAATAAATAAATGAAAGAAAATAAATTACTGTGGGTAGATTCAGCAACATCATACGACCTTCTATACTATGTTTTCATTCTTTAAATTTTTCTCACAATTTTCTATGGGGCAGACTGGGATGGATGTGTTTACATATCATTCAGGCAGGTAGGACTACACCTGCAGTCCCAGAGACTCGGGAGGCTAAGGACAGAGGATCACTTAAACTCATGAGTTCCAACTGTCCTGGGCAACAGAGAAATTCCTGTCAAAGAAAAATAAAGAAATGTTGAATTTTGTATTTACTCAACAAGCACACAGAAACATGTACGCCAGACACAGAAAAGTTCAAAATGTTTCATTAAAAAGTGAATATTTCCTCATCCAAGACTGGTATCATTGGCATTTGTAAGACCAGATTATATTAAACTTTGCCTTATCATCGATCCATGACACAATACTGGATTAGCTATGGTATAAGCATGTGATTTGTTGGCATTTTTAAAGTATAGTGAGGGTCCGAGCAGATGGCTCAGAGGAATAAGTACTTCCCTGGCAAGTGCAAGGGCCTGACTTCAATCCCAGGTTCTGTCAAAAAAAAAAAAAAAAAAGTATAGTGAAAACTTTTATGATAGCCTTGAAAAACAATTTTGCCCTTGTTTACCTTATCATTTAAAAATCTGCAGACCACTTCAACATGAAGTATGCTAATTACTATCAAGAAGGCAAATATTCTTTTACTCATAGTGAGACAACAGTATGATCACTACATATTTAAACGTAATAATCTAGTATGGATTAAAGTCCACTTAAGAACAGGTCACAGGAAAAGATTTTAAAGCACTGTGAAGGATTTTTTTTTTTTTTTTTTTTTTTTTGTACTTAAGGGAAGGGTCTATAGGGTGTTCAGGGTCTCACTACTAGATCAGACTCCTAGTGATTCTCCTGTTTACAGTGTGCCAAGAGCTGGGATTACAAGTGCAGGACACCAAGCCCAGTCTAATTGCTGTCTCAGTGCACCCTGGGGGCGGGCTGGCATGGCAGGCCTGGGAATCGAACACCCAGCCCCTGCAACTGCTTAAGCAGGTGCTTTAATCTGCTGAGCCACTTGGCTGGCCTGCTTTTTAATCTTTAATTCCAAATTCTACTTCATGTTTTTGTCCTCCCTTTCTTGAGGAACTCACATTTATTATACCCTACACAATCCATTATATAAAGCAGAATTAATGGTCACCACCAGAAATAAATAAACAATTACAAAACATAACACTAGTTTTATAAATGTGATATTGAAGTCACTTTATTTTATTAAATACAAGTTATTAACTGTCTTCTTGTAAGAAGAAAGCACCCATTCATTAGAATTAATAGGCAGAGCAGAAGTATAAGAAAATCTATTTCAAGTGTCAGTCAAAAATCAACAAGGTCACCAGTAGAGAAATAAGGGCATGGCTATTTTCAATTGTCTTGCAGAGATAAATGTCCAAATTAATACTTGATTTCACTTTTGGATGTGCAATATATTTTAAGGCAGATGATATAATGATTTTTAATATATGGAATTTAACTTTAATAAAATATTAAAGTATTTTATACAATAGAATGCCCAGAATAATATTTTGTGTGGCTCACTTAGTTGAACACAGCATATTGAGGAAAATTTTTGTTAACTTACTTAACAAATACTAAGCTCATTCTGTTTAGTGTGCATATATATATATATATGCACAGAATGCTGATATAACATGAAAGCAGATATCAATTATTTTTTCTGAATTCAAAAATTAAATATTTTAATTGGAAATTTAAAGTCAGAATTTTCTAGAACAGAATCCATATACGCTTTGTTCAGTAGCTTGCCTGGTGTTAGTATTAGTTCATTTTTAGTTGGGTTGGAACTTATTTCCACATTTGTAAATCTTCATTCTTTATTAAAAGTGGTCAGTTTCTTCAAACTAAGATCACATTGTGGGGTTTTAAAAGTATCTATCAATCATGATCCAAGACCCAATCATGGTAGGAAGCTAGGAAATTTACACTGTGGTCCTTGTCCCACATTGTCAGCATCTCAGAAAAGCAGAACAACAGCTTTCTCCCTACCCTTTCACACTGGGACTCAAGGGACGAGGCTGTGCTCCTGCTAGAGCACATTGAAAATTCAGAGAAATTTACAATGTACAAACAAATACACAAAAAGCAAGAAGAAGGCACGGTGCAGCTGGCAAGTAGGCTGCTAATTGGAGAAAAATCCCTAATGTGATTTTGGGTATTTTCTCAGTCTCGGTCTATGTCTTCTGTATTTTTGTCATATAAAAGGAAAGAACTTGATAAAGCCAGTTCTTTCATGATGTTGATTTTACTGACTTGTCTTAATACTTCATTCTTCAGTTCTTTGTTCCTTGACTCTCTGGGCATTCAGTGTGCTTTATTCATAAGTTATAGCAGCACAATGACTACCTAGCAATTATAGTATTACCTCAGTCTCATTCTACTACTTAGTTTGAAAAGAGTGACAGAGACATATCAACAAATGCGGCAGAACTGTATCTATCGCAGATAGAAGTTTATTGTACCAGGTGAGTGGGACAAGTGATAGTGTTATGCTTCATATGTAAATGTCCAGTTCTCACTAAACCTAAACAGTGACTGGTATGCAAAGGCTAAGATGAAAGGGATCGATACACCTCAGCAACTCAGTGGCTTCCTGGGCACATGAGGTCCTGAATTTGATTCTTGGCATCAGTTAGTCAATCAATCAATTGATAAATAAGTAAAAGCCAAGAAAGTTCAATGAGAAGAAAGATTTATACTAACAATGTTTAGACCAAATATCATGTCTGCATCTTGTACTATGAAGACAAGAAAATGCTATGTATTAATTATTACAACTGTTCTACTAACCTATTTTGAAACTGTCTCACTGCTACTACTTTCTCAATAAAATTAAGTAAAAAATTAGTAGAAAGAAACATACATTTTATGAATACACATACTTCAATTTCCTAGAGAGGTATAGGACCTATGTTATGAAATTTCTCATATCTTAGAATCACCGAGACAGAAGTATATGAACAATCCTTTGTTTACACTTTTGCATAGTTAATAACATAACAAAATAAGTATGTTGATTATTAATGTAACTAACATCCTGATTATACTCATGCCTATGGTATCTTGGACTTCAAATTTTTTGAATTTTCAGATTATTCAGAAGTTTCCATGGAATGGGGACATAGCTCAGAAGAATAAGCACTTGCCTGGCAAGCACAGGGTCCTGAGTTAAATTCCTAGTACCACAAAAAAAAAAAAAAAAAAAGTTTCTAAAGCTGATATGAAACAACTGTTTCAAAATGTATTTTCAATTTAAACATAATAATTCTATACAATTTCATGCTGTAGTGCTACACGCATGTATTGTGTGAGGCAAACATGATAACCACTACACTAAGGAAAGTGTTTATACGCATGTGTTGTGAACTCAGTAAGTCAAGCTAAGTTCCGTGTCTCTCACCATACTTGTACTTTCATTGTAGTGACCTTACTTAAAATTTACTGTTTTTAAAATGTTTGAATTTCATGATACATTTTTATAAACTATTATCAACATTTGACTTCATAAATTACTAGAGCTTGTTCATCCTCTCAGCTTCTATGATCATGCTGGTTAAAGAATGTGCAGGGGAGGGCCAGGGATACAGCTCAGCTGCACAGCCCCTGCCTGGCAAATGCAAGGTCCTGAGTTCAATTCCTGGTTAAAAAAAAATACAACACACACACACACACACACACACACACACACACACACACACAATATTCAAGGAGAAACCCATAGCTGTGTAGAGAAAACAGTAAGAATAGCTGGCTTTGCAATATTCACCAAGGTTTGTCAGAGTGAGATGTGGTAAAGACACCAATTGCTGGAAGGCAACCAAATACCACAGGAAATGGGAAACACAGAAGAAAGAAAAGCTAGAATAGAAGGAAATCTAGTCCCAAGCTGGGGTCTTCTCCTAGTGCAATGCAGAGTAGATAGTTCTTCTGTGGGAATGCAACCCAGAGGCTCTGATAACCATGGCAGAGGTCTTCCCTGTTGATGGGCTTAGCACACACTTCATATTGAGAGAGAAAACCTTTCTACAAATTACACATGAACTTGAGGGGAGGGAGGCTACAGACACTCACAGTGAGATACGCCAGCAGATCACACTGCGCTGCGAGTCCACCAACCAGAGTTTAAGGATAATAGGACAGTGCTTCCGAGTTTAGCGGCTCAGCTTCCGTAGAAGGCCTGAAGTCTAACCCATTGGCGAGGCAATGAGTTATGGACAGAAATTAGTGAGATATATGGACTGGAGAGTCCAGATGCAGACAGAGGCCTCCCAGGCAGTAGGTGTAGGATTAAAAAAAAATCATTAAATACAACCTCAAGGGCTGGGGATATGGCTCAGCAGAATAAGTGCCTGCCTGGCAAGGGGCAACTGAAGTAAACAGAAACAGTGATGAAGGGAGAAGCTTTTCTCTGTCATAGGCACTTTTATCATGCTGCTTCAGTGCTTAAGCCAGCCAACTATGAAAGCAAATAAGCAAGAAATGTCTGTTAAAATAAATTTCTTCCCTTCCAGTTTGTTGGTTTGGCCTATTAAGACACAATGATTAAAAAAAATTACTAAGCCAGAGTTTTTGGTACTACAGAAATGGGTACCAAAGTTAATGCTGTGATACTACATGACTGTGTGATTCAGAATCTTTTGTTACTGGTTTGCTGGAGGAATATAGAAAGGTGAATTGGGCTATTCAACTAGAGAAGGCCAAGAATGTTATAAAATGAGATTGATGGAATGTATCTGGTTGGAATTCAGAAGACCAGAAGGCTCATAAGAAATTACAGGGAAAGGCCGATCTGAGGAGGTTTCATTTGAGAAGAAGGACTTCATTTATAGTTGAACTTCAAGCCATATATGTCATGCTTTAGTAAAATTTTGTCTACATTTAGCTCATGTCCTGAGAAATTCTGGAGATGGAGACTGAGAGCATAGACTAGCGATCTGATAGAGAATATTTCAGAAAGCCTGATGTTGAACCTGTGCCATGGGTCCTACTGGGGACTTATAGGCAGATTTATAATGAAATTCAGGAGGAGTACACCCATTTAAACATTTTCAGTTGTATCAGAAAGAAGTACATGCAAAAATGGAGCTGAGGAGAGCTTGTGTGATGGCAAGTTTAGGTTCTAAAAGAAGAAAACTACTTCACATTAGGACAGTGGGACAGGTGCTCTGAGGGCTGAGAACCCATAAAATCACAGCAGTCCAAGAATCAAAGGTCAAGGGTACAGAGCTCTAATTTGCAGTGATCAAAATGGGCAGCATGCCATAGAAGTGTGACTTAGGGATCTAGGTTGTCAGCATTTGTTTCCCAGAGCACTGCCTCTAGGTATTTCAGATACCTTTTATGGTTTAGATCTAAAATATCCCCAAAAGCCTCATGAGTTCAGAAGGTGATGTAATCACAGAGGTGTTAGAATCATTAGTGGATGAGTCTATTAGGAATTCATAGCTAATGTACTGTTCGGCCATGGGTCTGGCTAGAGGAGGATCACTGGATATATGTCATGGAAGATTCTGTTTCCTTTCTTATGTATTTCCTTACTGTCATTATATGAGTAGCTCTTTGTCTTCCATGTGCATCTGTCACACTGTCTCTTACTTGAGGGCAAACAAAATGTACTGTGACCATGAAACAAAATAAAACTTTCAACCTTGAAGTTATGGGGTTAGGGCTACTGTCCCAGTAATCAGAAATTGAGTGAGGCAGATTTTGACACCAAGGATGAGGGTATTGTAATTGTAACTCTTAATGTAGCTTAGAAGTCCTTGGAATTTGGTCAAGGGAGAAATTTGGAACAGTTTTAAATGGGCTGTGGCAGCCCTAGATTGTTGGGAGCATCAATTGATACGGAATACTGCTCAGTGATCAACAGACCCAAATACTGATAGGAAAGCAAACAGTAAAAGAAATATTAGGAGGAAGTTTGCTTCTTGCACGGGGAATCAGTTGGCTTATGGATCAGAAAAAATGTAGGCAATATGCTGGTATAAAATTTGTCTTCAACTTGACCATATCCAGATTTTGAGGAAAATGAACATTACAGTGTTAAACAAATTAATTGGTTGGAGGAAATTTCGAAGCTATCCAGTGTTTAGCTTATAACACAGGTACTTCTATTTACCTTTAATAAGATTAAGAGAAAAAATAAAACCCAAAAACCTGATGTGAAAACTTCCCAGTTTCATTACAGTAAAGAATCTGCAAAGTTTGGGCCAGGGAGAATATAGTTTCTGAATTAGTATTTTAAAAATCCAAGTACTTTGCATTAGTACAATACACGAGATGGGTTGAAGGCACTGACAGAATCAGGAAGATGGGATGCTTTCAAGGGTTGGATGTAACAGCATAAAATTTTCATTTGAAAAGAAACCCCAGGATCTCCACATGAGAGGAGATACCTGGTGAACCCTCAAAGGGTTTTTTGTTTTGCTGTGATTTTTTGGCCTTTGTTATCCATGCAAATCCTCCAAGACCTGTGCAATCATGATCCAAATGGTTGGGAGGTGAGATAGCTCAGTGAAATAAGTGCCTGCTTAGATGAGCCCAGGGAACAGGGTTGGATTCTGGGTACCTCATGCTGTAGCAGCCCAGCCCCCAGGTGTGCTAAGCTGAGGACCAAGTCTGATCATAGTAGCGCTGCCCTGTAATCCCAGAGCTTGGGAGGCTGAAAACAGGAGGATCACTACAAGTCCGAGCTGTGTAGTGAGACCCTGTACCAAATACATTTCAAAGAAAAAGATGGGGTCTTAATATTGCTGAAGTTGGCAGAATACTTTGGCATCATGCCTGTGGTTCCCATATTATAGGCAGGGGGAGTATGAGAATTTACAGGGCAAGGAGAATTTTACCCAAAGCTCAGAAGAAAGACTTGAAGATCAGTTATAGTCACTTTATGTGAGCAACACATGAATATATGTGCATGAAGACAAAAATGCAGTCATGACAGGATGTTGGAGATGACAGAAATGTGGAATGTCTGCTTAGAAAGCAACAGGTAGTGAGCAGAGTCATCAAAGGAGAGGGATCATGAGGACTAGAAATGACAGTGTTGTGGTGATTAAAGTTTTGTGAGAGTCACATCTCACCACTCTTTGTTCTAGGTCTTGGATGTGGAATTACAGCATTTAATGCTTTGCTGATGGACTTTTGTCTTGCTTTGGTCTTATAGTTTTATTTCTATTTCTCCATTTGTAACAGAAATGTCAGCCTGTACTTTCGGGCATGGGCATAGTGTATATAGGCTCACTGCTAAGAGTTTGCCTTGTGTCTGAGAGGAGACATTATTCTTGGACTCTTCAGCAGTGCATGTACATTAATACTTCGGTGACTCTTAGAATCAAATTAAATGCATTTTGTATCATGAAATGGATATGAGTCTTTTGGAGGCCAGAGGTAGAATAAGATGATTTAGTTATACAATGTGCCCTAAAAGCCTCATGTGTTTGGAAGCTGACTTACTCATCACATGGCCATGCTTATCAGTGGACCAGTCTGCAAATAACTTAATAGCTAATTTACTGCTAAGTACCAGCAGTACCTGAGTATCTTTCAGGCATCGTTTGTTCCCTGAAGGTTTTCTCTTTATTTGTGACTGTTAGGACTTGAATAACTTTTTGTCTTCCACAGTCCTCTTCCATACCATTTCTGACTGGAAACCAGCCGATTATGGAGTAAAACTCAAAATGAAAGACAGACCTTTCATTCTTGAAGGTGTATGTGTCAGATATTTTATCCTGCTCACTAGAAAGTGACTGACAGTCCCAATCACATTTCAATATGTCACTGTTATGCTAGTCTCATTTTTAAATAAAATATTTGCACTATTCAGTGATATTTTTAGAAGGCTATCCTGTGAAAAGATCGCCCTAAAAATTCTTGTTTGTATGTAATTGGTTAAAAAAAAAAAGATCTGCTTGGAGTGCTGATAGTACAAGGTAAATTTCCATTCTTGGATTTATAGATAATGCTGAATAAATTTCCTTGGCTGAAATGATTGATCAATATAGGTGTAATCAATGTTGATCAATATAGGTGGAACTCGAAGTTATACATATCTGTGGAATCTTATATGCTATGACAATATAGGTATACATTACACGATGTAAAAGTCAAGCTACACATTGCTATCTCTTCTTTCACCATTTCTTCAGAGTGAAAATTTTCATAATATTTCTTTTGGGTTTTTTTAAATATTTCACGTATTATATTGATCTGTAATTATGCTACTGTGTATAATAGCACACCAAAGCTTGTTGCTTTATCTATCTGTAACATTACACGTCTTGATCAAGCTTCTTCTATTCCCAGACTGGTAAGTACATTCTCCTCTAAACTTTTAACTCATCAACTTTTTCAGCATCTATATATGAGTGAGAGCATGTTCTGTTCCTGTTTTACTTAGTATAATATAAGAATCCCTAAGTCCATGCATATTGTGGTCCATGGTAGCTTTTCATTATTTTACATTGCATATTATTCTACTTTATATATATTCTAAATGTAAAGAACCAAATGGAATGGGACAGAATATTTGTATACCACAAATACTTAAAAAGATATAAAGCACTCATAAAACAATAGATAGTTGTGGCTCAATTAAAAGTTAACAAAAGCCACTTGAGCTTTTTTTGTGTGGTTTTCAATCCATTTTGTAGTAATTATTCACAAATAGTTTTAGATTTATCAAGCTGTATCTTTATTCAAATTTTTTTGATATTAAGGAACTTTTTAGTTTGAATTAATCCCATTTGTCCATTTTTGCTTATGTTGCTAATACTTATTAGTTCTTACAAATTATAATCTTTGTCCATACCAATGTTCTGTGGGATTTGCTCTGATTCCTTTCAATAAATTTGTAGTTTACATCTTAACTTAAATTTTGACTATATTCACTTCATTTTTTTTTTGTCTTTTTGAGACAGGGTCTCACTGTGTAGTTCAGGCTGGCCTTAAGCTCACTTTGTAGCTCAGGCTCGAACTCACAACCATCCTCCTGCCTCAGCCTCCCAAGTGCTGGGATTACAGGCATGCACCACCACACCCAGCTTCATTTTTGAACTATAAATGACAAGACACACATCCAGTTGGATTTCTCTGCATTTGCATATACTCCCTGCAGTATTTTTTTGAAAAATGGCCTTTTTCCACACCATCTAATCTTACCACTTTTGTTGAAAATACATTCGGTCTAATTAAATGAAATTATTTTTCATCTGTATATCCTGCTCTGTTAATCTTCATGTTCCTTTTCATGTTCCTTAGGATAAAATAATAGTGTTTATTTGTAATGTTTTTGGTTTGGGAGTTTGAGCCCAGGCCTCATCACTGAGCTACATTCCTAAATATTTATTTTATTTTATTTTTCTGTTTGTTTGTTTGTTTTTTCAGTGGAGATTGCCAAGTGCTTCAGTTACCTGGGTTGTTTGAACTTGTGACTCTCATGCTTCAACTTCTTATTATACTCAATTGGGTACTATGCCTTTGTAGTATTATTGAAAGTTAGGTTGTTGTCTCCAGGTTTGGCCTTTCTCTTGAGGGTTGTTTTAAATGTTCAAAATTTGTTTCTCTGTATGAAACCATCAATAACTTCATGTAGGAGCATGTATTTTTATGATGGACATTTTTTCGAAATTTTATTTCATTTTATTTTGAAGAATAAAGCAAAGCAAACACAAATATCAGAAGCAAAGACAGAAACTGGTTAACATACTACAATGTATGAGTTATAAATTTTCAAAGCAAGTACTAATTTAATGCAAACCCTATCAAACTACCATCAACATACCTCCCACACCTTGAAAAAATTATTCCTAAAATTCATGTGGAACCACAAAAGACCTAGAATAGCAAATGCAATCCTGCACAACAAAGGCAAGAGGCATGGCAATTGTTGACTTGAAATTATAATACAAAGCTACTGTGATAAAATAGACCTGAGGATCAGTGGAATAGATTAGAAGATGCTGAAACCTCTATGAACACACTCAGCCACTTGATCCTCAACAAAGGGAGAAAACATACTCACTGGAAGAAAGATAGCCTCTCTAACAAATGGTGCTGGAAAAATTAACTCTCTACATGCCAAAAATTACAACTTGACCCAGGCCTATCACCATGCACTAAGATAAAGTAAAAATGGATTAAAGATCCAAACATTAAAACAGAAACACACAATCTCCTGGAAGAAAATATAGGAGAAACTCTTGATAATATAGGGGTAGGCAAAGAGTTCATGAACAAAAATGAAATAGCATGAATTATACTTGAAAGACTTATCAATCAGGACCTTGTCTTCTTGAGAAGTTTTTGCACATAAAAAGAAATTACCAGCAAAGTAAAAAGGCAACCCAAGTCAAAGTGAAAATTCTAAACATCAATTTCTAGTTTCAAAAAAACTGATGGAAATTGTTGGTACAATCATCTAAGCCATCCACTATATATACTTGCATGATTTTCCCCTTCCTTTTTTCCTACGTTTTCTCTTTTCCATTATCTTCATTATTTAATATTTATATTCAATTTTTTCCATTATACTGTATCTATTATCCCTTTCAGATTTTATTTATTCATTTAGGTTCTTAAACTAGGGAGCTAATACAATATTTACACATGTGGGTCTGATTTATTTCACTTAGGAATATGACCTCTAGCTGCATCCAATTGCCTCTAACAGCCTCAAGTTTGTCTTTCCTCATAGCTGATTAATACTTCATTGTATACAGAGAGCAATCTGGTCAAGCATTGGCTGTGACTCATCCGCATGGATGACACAGACAAAGGAACTACAGAATAATGTACAGGACTACAAGATAAATCCTGAGAGGACTTCAATGACCACCTAGGAAATATAAAGTTCTTGTGTTGGTATATAAGTCTTGATCTACCTAGGTCTTAACCATCCATCAGAAAAGTATAAAAATGAAGTATACATCATGAGCCCATAATATTAAGTTGAGCTGTAAATGGATATGGTCGACAATTTCTTTGAATAACTCCTTATGGTTGCAGAATGCTGGACTGTGTTGGATTGTGGTGTCGAGTTCAAGCACCTAAGGTAGTTGAATGTCAATGGAGTGCCCACCTTTGACAGGTGTAGACAAAGGAAGGGTTGTAGAAAGAAAAAATCATGATGTGTGTGTATAGACAGTACAGGGATAGATAAACCCTGAGAGGGTTCTACATAATTCTATGAGAGGCAAGATCTGCACTAATGGTGGTTGGACAGGATATTATGCCGGCTTTTAGTACTATGGTCATCCACTACGTAAATAATTATTGAATTTTTGATATAATTCAGGTATAAAAAAATAAGATAAGTAAGCAACTACACTCTTAATTCACTGATAAGAGATATCTGCTAAAATAATATCTGTAAATATAATATCATGTATGCACCTTGTACAATACCAAAACGTTATGAAAACAGTTTGCAATGTATTAATTCATCAAATGTGTATGGTTAA
>PVKA01043826.1:0-16547 GCA_004027165.1 Ctenomys sociabilis
CTCACTTTGTAGCTCAAGCTGGTCTCGAACTCACAACAATCCTCCTGCCTCAGCCTCCCGAGTGCTGGGATTACAGGCCTGCGCCACCACGCCCGGCAAGGCAGCAGGATTTTTTTTTTTTTTTGTGGAACCGGGGATTGAACTCAGATCCTTGCACTTGCCAAGGAAGTGCTTATTCTACTGAGCCATCTCTCCAGCCCTTATTTTATTTATTTTTGGTACCAGAGATTGAATTTTGGATGTTGCTCTTGCCAGACAGGTGTTCGTGTCACTGAGCTATCTCACCAGCCCTGAAGCTTTAATGTACTTGTAAGATACCAGTCTTTTGGATAAAAAAAGAAGAGTTAGAAGGGGTTGAAAGGAAGGTAGGAGAATGGGAGATAAAGTTATATACAGGCACAAATTTTCTATGATGAGTGTGTTAATTATGTATCTATAATGTACCAACACAATCTGAAAAAAATTGAGGTATTCACAGAAACTTCTGTGAACTATTGAAATCATTCTGGGTTTCCATTTAATTGTTCATTACTGTTTTGTTTCTGGTGTGTGTGTGTGTGTGTGTGTGTGTGTTGTATGGGACAGTGTCTTGCTGTGTAGTCCAGTACAGACTTGAATTCTCATGGATCCTCTAGCCTCAGCTTCCTGAAGGTTGGGATTACATACATATGCCATCACTCCTGGCTGCTTTCAGGAATTCTGTAGAAAAGTTAAATCAGCCTCACCTTTGACCCAGGACTGTTGGGATGCCATGGCAGAGATAGGGACAAGTGCGCACAGCTGTGTTCCCTTCTCTAGATGCTCTTCCTACCAAGTCTTTTGACTCCATCAAACAGGAAGTGGTGCATATGTGTGGTACCATCTGTGTTGTCTTTTATGTGTGTGTGTGTGTGTGTGTGTGTGTGTGTGTGTGCATTTTAGGGAAGGGTCTACCAGGTGTTCAGGGTCTTGCTACTAGATCAGACTTGTAATGATCTGCCTGTTTATGGCCTCCCAAGAGCTGGGATTACAGGGGTGTGACACCACACCCAGCCAATTGCTGTCTCAGTGTGTTCCAAGGGCTGGGCCGGCATGGCAGGTCTGGTGTGTTATCTTTTGTACATGCAGATTAATGACTTTGGAAGATTCCTTGCCTCTCACGCAGGTGAGGAAAGGCCTTGCTGACTCGCTGGTCTTATTCAGTGAAAGCTTTCTCCCTTTCCCCTTCCAGGACTGGGGATTGAACACCAGCCTCCCCTCTGAGCTACATCCCCAGCCCTTTTAAACATATTGTGTCTGCAGACGTATTCTTGCTGAATTGCCTAGGCAGGAATCAGACTTGCGTACCTGTAGTTTGGCTTCATAAAAACACATTTAAGGAGCCAGTTGTGGTGGCGCACACCTTAGTCCTGTGCTTGGGAGGCTGAGGTGTGTGGATCACTTAGGCAAGAGTTCCTTGCAAGCCTGGGTTGCATGGAAGGATCCCATGGCAAACAAAAACTAAATGTTCCCCTCAAATGGAGCTGTGTGTCAGGTACAAGGTCTTGTGCTCAAACCCTCTGAATCAAGGTGGTTTTTGGTTTTGTTTCTGTTTTTGGGGGGCAGGTTCTGTGGATACATAGAGCTTTCCCAAAGAGTGAGTCAAGGGCCAGGGAGATGGCACTCCTGGGATCGAACTCCCAGTCTTTATTTTTATAACTGTGATCCAAATATCCACCATTACTTTTCTAAGAGAAGCATGCTGTCTAGGTGACTCTCCTGCCTCAGCCTCCTCAATGCTGGAATCATAGCTATGTGCCACAGCTCCCAGTTTCATCTTCCTCTTCTTCTTTTTTTTTTGGCCGAACTGGGGATGGAACTCAGGGCCTTGTGCTTGCCAGGGAAGTGTTTATTCTACTGAGCCATCTCCCTGGCCCTTCTCAACCATTCTTTAAATGGCTCTGCTTTTACACAAATTTCCTTGGCAAGTTTTTTTTTTTTTTGTGGCTGGCTCAGTGTACCCTGAAGGTTGGGCCAGAGGGCGGGGCTGGTGCAGCATGTGGTGCTGGGAATTGAACCATGATCCCTGCACGTTCCTAAGCTTGCCTAAGTAGGTGCTTTAGACAGCTGAGCTATCTCCTTGGCCCCAGGGCAAGCTCTTTTGAGATGTATTTCTTTTAGGCTTTTCTGACTAGCTGACTACATAGGATCTCCCCTTCTAGAATGTCTGCATCACACATCTTCAAGATGTGAAGGATCTTGGACATGAACTGAATCCAGTGCTTCAATCCCCGGTATTAAAAGAAAGAAAAGGCTTATCTAAGAAACTGTTGCTGCAGGCCTGTAATTCCAGCACTTAGGAGGTTGAGGCAGAAGGATCGTTGTGAGTTTGAGACCAACCTGGGCTACAAAGTGAGCTCAAGGCCAGCCTGAATTGCTTAGTGAGACCCGGTCTCAAAAAGACAAATAAATGAGTAAGTAAGTGCTCAAAAGAGGGCACTTCCTTCTGTGATTTGCCACTGGCACTTGCTGTCTGCCTTCCCTTCCTGATGAAGACAAGTGAGGGCTGTGTCTTGGGCCAAGCCCATAAGAACACTCATTTCTCTTCCATGAGTGAGAGGGAGATTCAGTCATGAACATGTTTCAAGCTTAGGATAGAACTTCAGGTCTTAAAAGGGTAACATAACAAAAACAATGAAGTTTTTCTCCTGACTACTAAATATTTGTAAAAAATTTTATACCTAAAATTGTAGTAGGCTAGGGAGATAGTTCAGCAGCATAAGCTCATGTCTGGCAAACATAAGGTCCTGAGTTCGATCACCAGTACTGCCAAAAAAAAAAATAGAATAAAAAAATAAAATTGTAATAGATGTCTCCACTGCACAAACTAAAATAAAATAACTTGGCTACTATTTTATGTTTGAGAAACAAAAGTTCCAATGCCTCTTATTTTACTGAAGATTGTTTATACATTACTACAATTCTGAGGGCTGATGAGAATATACTGATTTTGGCTTAGCATATGATATTTTAATTTTTATTTAATCTTTTATTTTTAAAAATGAATGCAAAATGAAAATGCAAGTAACATAGAATTATATGATATTTTTAATGCTTTTGGGAAGACACCAAGAAAGGGAGTAGCTCTGCATCAATGACACTTCTCATTTTAGTTTTTTTTTTAAATAAAAATTTTATTTATTTATTTATTTTTAATGCATCTAGTACAGGGTCTCAGGCCCTCACTGCACAGATCGAACTCATAGTGATTCTCGTGTTTTCAGCCACCCAAGCACTGGGATCACAGGTGCCTGGCAGCGTATCCAGTCTCAATCACGGTCTCAGCGCATCCTAGTGGGGGATGCTGGCATGGCAAGCCAGGGATCGAACCCCAGTCCCTATATCTGCATCCGCCTAATGAGTGTTGGTTTAATTTGTATCTCTCAAATGATGAATGATGTTAAGCATTTTCTCATGTATTTATTTATCATTTTTATTTCTCCATCTGAGAAGTGTCTATCCATTTCAGATGCCATTTTTTAATTGGAATTTTAATTTGGGGTCACATATCCTCAGTTCTTTATGGAACAGCAGGCAAACATATTTTCCCATTCTGTGGGTTGTCTCTTCATTCTGTCAGTGGACACTTTTGGAAAGCTTTTTAATAAGATGAGATCTGAGTTGTTGATTTTTTCTGATATTCCTAGTGTGATGGGAGTTTTGATAATAAAGTCTTTTCCTATACCAATGTCTTCAGGAGTTCTACCTATTCTCTCTTCTAGAAGATCTACTGTTTCTGTTTTAATATTTAGATCTTTAAGCTGGACGTGGTGGCGCATGCCTGTAATCCCAGCACTCGGGAGGCTGAGTCAGGAGGATTGTTGTGAGTTTGAGACCAGCCTGAGCTACAAAGTGAGCTTAAGGCCAGCCTGAATTGCATAGTGAGACCCTGTTTCAAAAAGACAAAAAAAAAAATCTCTCTCTCTCCATATCTATATCTATATCTATATCTATATCTATATCTATCTATCTATCTATCTATATATATATATATCTTTGATCTATTTCAATTTTATATGTATAGTGAAAGATATGGGTCTAGTTTTAATCTTCAGCTTTCTGGAAAGCCAGTTGGACTACTACTATTGATTAAAGAGATTTTCTGTCTTCTAGTGAAGGTGTTCGGGTCCTTTGTCAAAGATAAGGTTGCTGAGTGCATTTGGAATTATTTCTGTATCTTGTATTCTATTCAATTGATCTACAGGTCTGTCTTCTTTTGGCCAGTACTATGCTGTTTATGTCACAGTAGCTCTGTAGTATAACTTCAGGTCAAAGACTGTGTGATTCCTTCTATTTTACCACTGTTACCCAGAATTGATTTTGCTATTCTAGATCTCTTCTGGTTGGAAATAAAATAAATATTAGAATTGCTTTCTCTAATTCTGTGAGACTGGCATTTTGATTGGGGATTGCATTAAATCTGCACAACAATTTTGGAAGCATGGCTATTTTCACCGTATTGGTTCTTCGTACCCAAGGGCAAGGGATGTCTTTCATTTACTTTTTTTGTTTTGCTAAACAGGGGGATTGAACTCAGACCTTCATGCTTGCCAGGGAAGCACTTATTCCACTGAACCATCTCCCCGGCCCTTAGATGCTATTGTGAAAGTTGTTTTTTTCCCTAATGTTGTTTCTCAGTAAATTTGTTGTTTATGTACAGGAATGCTATTAATATTTACTTATATATTTAGTACTGGGAATCAAACTCAGGAAAGACCTCATGCTTGCCTGACAGGTGCCCTGCCTCTGATCTGTATCCTCAACCCCTAGGAATGCTACTTTTCTTTTTTTTCAGTGTCAACAATTGAACTCTGGACCCTGCACTTCCTAGGTAAGCCCTTATTCTACTGAGTTATCCCCCCAGCCCCTATTTTTCTTGTTTAAAGTGTATTTAGTACAGAGTCTACAAGGTCTCACTACGTAGTTCTGACTCACAGTGATTCTTCTGTTTTCAGCCTCCGAAGAGCTGGGATTATAGGTGCGCCCTACCATGATCAGTTTCAATCTCCATCTCAGCTTGCCCTGGGGGTGGGGCTGGCACGGCACACCAGGCATTGAACTCTGGCTCTGCCAAAGCAGGCACTTCAGTCCATTTAGCTATCAGGCTGGCCCTAATGCTATTGATTTTTGAGTGTTGTGCTTGTTTATAGCTATGCTACTGAATTTGGTTATCAAATCGAGAAATGCTTTCATAAAGCTTTTGGAGTCTTCCTTGTAGAGTATCATGTCAGCTGAAGATAGTAATTTAACTTCTTCCTTTCCTATCCTTATTCCTTTTATTTTTTTCTCTCATTTCTGGCTAATGTTTTCAAAACTACATTGAGTAAGAAGGGTGACAGTGGGGGTCCTTGTCTTGTTTTAGATTTTAGAGTGACAGCCTTCAGTTTTTGCCCAGTTGGTATGATGTCAACTATTGGTCTGTCATAGATGGCTTTTTTTTTTTTTGCCATACCAGGGATCAAACTCAGGACTTTACACTTATGCGCTGAGCTATCTCCCCAGCTCCCACAGAAGTTAAAGACCACTTATTCCAATTTTCTCTAGGACTTTTTTGTTATCATGAAGGGGTGTTGGACCTTCTCAAATATGTTTTCTGCATCATTGACATGATCATACGGTTGTCATCCTTGGCTCTGTGAATATGGTATACTACATTTATTGATTTGTGTATGTTGAACTATCCTTGCATTTTGGAGATGAATCCTACTTGACCATGGGGTATAATCTCTTTTGTTCCTTCTTGTGATGCTCCTGTTTCAGGCTCCCTGGCACTGGGATCATAGCCGTGCACCACTACACCCAGCCTTTGTGGCTGGTGTGGCATGAGGTGCTGGGGATTGAACTGTGGTTCCTGAACTTGCCTAAGCCTGCCTAAGTAGGCACTTTAATCTGTTGTGCTGTCTCGCCAGCCCAAGTATAATCTTCTTGATGATTTGCTGCACACTGTTTGCCAGTATGTTACTATAGATTTTTGCACCCATGTTTATTAGGAAGATTGGCTTGTGGTTCTTTTTCTTAGTTGGGTCCATTTCTGGTTTGCTGTCAAGGTAATGCTTGTTTCCAGGAATGAATTTGGGATTGTTATCATTCTTTCAATTTTATTAAAGAGCTTGAGATGTAGCAGCATTAAGTCTTTTGTAAATTCACTATAGAATTCAGCAGTAAATCTTTCAGGGCCTGAGATTTTCTCTGTTGGTATATTTTCAATTATATCTTCAATTTCAATGACTGATACAGGTTTAACAATAATTTTTATGTAATCTTGGTTCAGCTTTGCTAATTCACATGTATCTAGGAATCTGTCTGTTTCTTCTGAGTTTTCCATTGTATTAGAATACAGGTCCTCAAAATATGTATTGATTGTCTTCTGGATTTCTGAAGGAACGGTTGTGAATTTTCATTCCTTCTTGCTTGGATTGAAGTAATTTCTTTCCCTTTTCTGTTTTCGATAAGGATAGCTAACCATTTGTCAATTTTATTTAAGCTTTCAATGAACCAACTCCTTGATTTGTTGATTCTTTGTTTTGTTTTCTTCAAAGCCTATTTCAGTTCTGATATCTTTTTCTTGATTTACTGCCTAGTTGATTTGCAAATGTGTGACAGTACTGAATTCCCCATTTACAGTTGTTTTTGGAGCACTGGATATATCTATGTATCTATATATGCATGTATTTCTGTCTTTCATTGGATTTTCTCATAAGGGTGTTTTTCCAGGTTCCTGTTGCATGGAGTACTGTGTTTTATTCTTTGACTATCAGTCTATGAATTTCTTTTTGAGCCAAATGTGTTTCTTAAATGCTATATGTTGTTGAATATTGCTTCTTGATCTATTCTATCTGTTTCTTTTGATTGGTGATCTGAGACCATTGACATTGATCATTGCAACTGATATGCATTGATTTATCTTTGCAGTGTTATTTTCCTGTTCTTGGTCCTCCCACCCTTCGTTTAATTGCTTGGCTTGCCTGGTGCATTCATGGTGTCGAGGTTCATGGAGTTGTAGTCTTTGCTGTTGGTTTCTATAATGTGCTTCAGAATATTTTAAAATGCTTGTTTGGTGGTTGTGAGTTTCTTTGTATGTTCTTTGTCATGTAAGCATCTTATTTCTCCTTCATTTTTTTTTTTGCTGTATGTATTTTTTAAAAATCTTTTTAGTTTCAAAGCTGATTAATAGGACCCTTTCTTTTTCTTTCTTTAAAAAAATTTATTTATTTATTACAGTGTCTTGCGGCACGGACTCTTTTTTGCGGGGGGGCAGGGTCAACTCAGCCCGCCCTGGGGGAGGGCCTGGCACGGCATGTGGTGCTGGGGATCAGACCGTGGTTCCTGAGAGCTTGGCTAAGCTCGCCAAAGCAGGCGCTTTAGACCACTGAGCTATCTTGCCAGCCCAATAGGACCCTTTCAATAATTAATACATTGTACATTGTTATCTCCTTAGTGGTTATCCATAGTACAAGAAGCAGACAGGATACCTTGTCCAAACACTATTACTACAAATCTTTTCATTGGGTTAAGTGATAGTAACGGTGTATCTATCCAAAATATTCTGTATACACAGATACAAAATGGTCCTTTCTTTGTAGCCCCCTTTTTTTGTTTAGTCCTGTCAGAGATGGGTATTCCATTGGCATCTAAACACTATAGGTGCATGAATTCAGCAAAACAATCCGACAGTCCAGCAGTCCACAATAGTAGTGGGTCATCCACAGAAGTTGTTTACTTGAGCCCTTTACAGCTTAGTATATTAATATGTCTTCACTTTATATAACTTGTTTGAATACTTTTGTACTGGATGGTTAAGACCAAGATAAAGCAAGACCTATACAAGAAATGTAACTTTTGTGTCTGATAAGGTCAGTTAGGTACCCTCAGGGTTTATCCTGTAACCCTGTACCGCACTTTGTAGATCCTTTGTCAGTGTCAGTCATGTGGATGAGTCACAGTCATCGCTTGACCAATTTGCTCTCTGTGAAAACCTGTGAGAAAGTTTTCTCTCCATATGACTGTTCTTAGGCACACTATACTTCATTGATTGCATTCCTCTGTGGCTCCATAATCTCCTTGATCAGAAAAATTTGGAGCACAACTGAGTTACATGATGTTACAGTGCAGGTTCTCCTATGTGTTTTTTAGTTCTTTATAAATACTAGAGAGCAGACCTTTGTCTGCTTATGAGTTAGAATTTCTTTGAAATTTGTGGGTTGTCTTTTCACTTTGTTGGTAATTTCTTCTGATGCGCAAAAACTTCTTAATAAGAGGTGGTCCCAGTTGTTGATTCTTTCAAGTATTACCAGTGTGATTTGATTTTTATTCATGAACTCTTTGCCTACCTCTATGTTTTAAGAGTTCTCCCTACCTTCTCTGCTAGGAGATTTAGTGTTTCTGTTTTAATGTTTACATCTTTAATCCATTTTGACTTGAGCTTAGTGCATGGTGATAGACCTGGGTCAAGTTTTACTTTTCAGTATGCGGAGAACCAGTTTTTACAGCACCATTTTTTAAAGAGGCTATCTTTCTTTCAGTAAGTGTGTTTGGCTCCTTTGTCAAAGATCAAGTAGTTGAGTGTTTTTGTAGAACCCTCTGCATCTTCTAGTCTATTCCATTGTTCCTCAGGTCTATTTTGTTGCCAATACCATGCTGATTTTATCACAGTAGTTTTTTAGTACAATTTCAAGTCAGGAATTGTTTTTTTTTTTTTGTCTTTTTGAGACAGGGTCTTACTATGCAGTTCAGGCTGGCCTTAAGCTCACTTTATAGCTCAGGCTGGTCTTGAACTCACAACAATCCTCCTGCCTCAGCCTCCCTAGTGCTGGGATTACAGGCCTGCACCACCATGCCCAACTTCAAGTCAGGAATTGTAATGCCTCCTGCCTTGCTTTTGTTGACCAGGATTGCCTTTGTGATTCAAGGTCTTTTCTGGTTCCAAATAAATTTTAGGCATGATTTCTCTAGGTCTGGGAGGTATGTTGTTGGTAGTTTCAGAGGGATTGCACTGAATCTGTACAACAGCTTTGGGAGTATGGCCATTTTCAAGATGTTGGTTTTTCCTATCCAGGAGCAGGGAATATCTTTCCATTTTCTGAAATCTTCTATGATTTCTCTTTTCAGAGTACTGTAATTTTCCATGCAAAAATCTTTGACTTGTTTAGTTAGATGAATTCCAAGGTATTTCATTTTTCGTGATGCTATTGTAAGAGGTATTGTTTCTCTAATTTCCCTCTCAGTGTGTTTGTTATCTGTGTAGAGGAATGCTATTGACTTTTGAGTATTGACTCTGTATCCTGATATACTACTGAATTTGTGTATCAATTCTTGTAACTTCTTGATGGAAGTTTTTGGATCTTCCAAATAAATATAATGTTATTTTCAAATAATGATAAATTAATTTCTTCTTTACCTATTCTTATTCTTTTTATTTCTCCCTCTTGTCTAATGGTTGTAGCTAATGATTCCAAAACTACATTGAATAGCAGGGGTGAGAGAGGACATCCTTGTCATGTACCAGATCTAAGAGTAAAATATTACAGTTTTTGCTCATTTAGAATTATAGTAGCTGTTGGGTTGTCACAGATGGCTTTTATTAAATTGAAGTAGAGGCCTTCTATTCCAATTTTCTGAAGGACCTTGAACATGAATGAGTGTGAGACTTTGTCAAAAGCTTTCTCTGCATCAATTGAGATGATCATATGGTTTTTAGATTTCAGTCTATGTATATAGTGTATGACATTTATAGATTTTTGAATATTGAACCATCCTTGCATCCCTGGGATGAAACCTACCTGGTCATGGTGTATGATCTTCTTGATGATTTTCTGTATTCTGTTTGCTAGGATTTCATTGAGGATTTTTGCATCTATGTTCATGAGGGAGATTGGTTTGTAGTTCTCTTTTTTTAGTTGTTTTGGTATCAGTATAATACTTGTCTCCAGGAATAATTTTGGGAGAGCTGTTTCCTTTTCAATTTCATTGAAGAGTTTGTGGAGTGTAGGGATTATATCTTCTGTAAATTCCTTGTAGAATTCAGCTGTGAATCCATCAGGACCTGGACTTTTGTTTGTCAGCAGGCTTTCTATTACATTCCTTATTTCATTGGCTGTTGCTGGATTATTGAGAGTTGTTATATCTTTTTGATTTGGCTTTGGCAATTTGTACCTTTCTAGGAATCTGTCCATTTCATCTGAGTCTTCTGTTCTGTGAGAGTAAAGATTCTCAAAGTACGTATTGATAATCTTCTGAATTTCCCCTGAGTCTGTGGTGATTACATCCTTTTCATTCCTTATTGCTTGTATTTTAATTTTTTCTTTCCTATTTTTGATGAGATTGGCTAGGGGCTTACCAATTTTATTTCAGAGAACCAGCTTTTTAATTCGTTGACTCTTTGAACTGTTTTCTTTGTCTCAATTGAATTAATTTCTGCTGTAATCTTTATAATTTCTTCTCATCTTTGGCTCTGGGTTTGGTTTGTTCTTCCTTTTGTAGATGCTGGAGGTGGAGCATTAGTGTGTTTATTTGTTTCCATTCTGTTTACCTAATGTGTGAGTTCATAGTAATGAATCTCCCTTGGAAAACTGCTTTCATCGCATCCCATAAATTCTGATAAGTTGCGGTTGAATTTTCATTCAGTCGTACATATTTTTGAATTTCTTGTTTAATTTCATCTGTGATGCATTGATTGCTGAGTAGGGTGTTGTTAAATTTCCATTAATTTAGCAGGCTTTCTGGTTTCTTTTGTCGTTTATTTCCAGTTTCATTGTGCTGTCATCAGATAATATGCATGGGATAATTTCTGTTTTTTTGCACATACTTAAGCATGACCTATGGACTATATGTGTTTTATTTTAGAAAAATGACCCATGTGTGGCTGAAAAAAATGTGTATTCAGCTCTGGTTGGGGGACACTCTGTATATGTCCACCAGGTCCATTTGTTCCAAGCTCTGCTTTAGTTCTGCTCCTTTTTTGCTAATTTTTTTGTCTGATTGACCTATCTTTTTGGGATAAGGGGTTATTTAGGTTTCATGTTAAGATAACGGTATTAGATATTAGATTTTTCATGTCTTTCATAGTTGGGTACTCCCATGTTTGGTGCATACATATTTATGAGTGTTACCTCTTCCTCTTGAATTTTCCCCCTAAATAGTATAAAGTGGCCTTCTTTATTTGTTTCTTTTTTTTGGTGGAGCAGAGGATTGAACTCAGGCCCTTGCACTTGCCAGCGAAGTGCTTATTCCACTGAGTCATTTCTCCAGACCCTCTTTATTTTTTTTGATCATTGTTGGTTTGAAGTTGAGACTGTCTGAGAACAGGATTGCTACCCCTGCTTTTTTCTGAGGTGCTGGGGCATAAGTTATTGTTTTCCATCCTTTGACTTTCAGCGTATGAATTTCTTTATGAGTTAACCGTGTTTCTTGTACACAGCATATTGTTGGGTTTTGTTTCCTAATCTGCTGTGCCAGTCCACTTAAGTGGTGAACTGAGTCCATTTACATTGATGGTTGTAACTGAGATGTGTTGACTTAAGATTGACTTTTTTTTTTTTTTTTTGTCTTTTTTTGAGACAGGGTCTCACTATGCAGTTCAGGCTGGCCTTAAGCTCACTTTGTAGCTCAGGCTGGTCTTGAACTCACAACAATCCTCCTGCCTCAGCCTCCCGAGTGCTGGGATTACAGGCATGCGCCACCACGCCCGGCTTAAGATTGACATGTTATTTGTCTGCTGTTCTTTATACTTTTTTTCCCCTATGTTTAATAGTTTGCTCTATTTTATGTGTTCCTTCTATTCTTATTGCTGAAGATCTGATCATTTTGATCCCTCTCTAGAACATCTTTCAGTAGTTTGTGTAGAGTTGGCTTTGTCATCATGAAATTCTTTAGTTGGTCTTTCTCATGGAGGTATTTCATTTCTCCATCAAACTTGAGAGAGATTGTTTTGCAGGGTACAGTATTCTGGACTGGAATTTTTTTTCATATAGGACTTGAAGAACTCTGCTGCATCCTCTTCTTGCCTTCATGGTTTGTGCAGAGAAGTTGGCCATAATTCTTATGGGTTTTCCTTTGAATGTTATCTGCTTCTTTTCTCTAGCAGCTTTCAGTATATTGTTCTTGTGCTGGGTTTCTGGGATCTTGGCTATTATGTCTCGTTGTGTTCTTAATTGAGTTGAAGTTATTTGAAATTGTGTATGCTTCAGTTACCTGAATGTTAGATTGTTTCTTCATATTTGGGAAGTTTTCTACTATTACTTTTGCCCATATTCTTTTTATATCATTTTTATTAACTCCTTCTTTCTTATTGATGCCTATTAGTCTCACATTATTCATGTTGGCATCATCTTGCATGTGATGAATTATTGTTTCCTGAATCCAAGTTGATTTTAAGTGATCTTTTCTACCTTTTCACTAGCTACACCAGTATCTTCAAGATCTGAAACTCTGTCTTCACTTTCACTTAAATGGTTTTGCAAGCTTGTGATTGAGATTTTAAGTTCCTGTACATGTCTTTGACTCAATTTCATGTGATCTGTTTCTTTCCTGTATTGATCATTCAAGAAATTCATCATTTTTCTAATCTTCTCTCTTTTTTTTAATCAATGTTTTCTTTCTTTCTTTCTTTCTTTCTTTCTTTCTTTCTTTCTTTCTTTCTTTCTTTCTTTCTTTCTTTCTTTCTTTCTTTCTTTCTTTCTTTCTGTAGAACCTGGCATTGAACTCAGACCCTTGTGCTTTCCAGGCAAGCTCTTATTCCACTGAGCCATCCCCCTGGCCCCTTCAATGTCTTCTTTAGAAGTATTTATTAATTCTTTTTTTTTTTTTTTTGGCGGAACCAGGGATTGAACTCAGGCCCTTGCGCTTGCCAGGGAAGCGCTTATTCCTGCAGAGTTTTTTTCAGATTGGGTTTTCTCCATATGTTTCTGCATTTAATTCTTTACTTCAGATGCTATGTATTCAGAGATTTCTTTTTTTAATCCAGAAATTAATTCTGCTCTGAGTTTTTCTTTACCTTTCTGCTATTGTTTCTTTACTTCTGATGCTATTAATTCATACATTTCAGCTGAGCTAGTGTCCTCTGCACTTGTTCTGGGTCAGCTAAAGGTCTAAAATTGCATTTTGCTTCTTGTTTTTATCATTTCATATAGCTCTTACATTTGACCTTTGAAGTAGAGCTTTGGTGCAGTTATAACCTTAGCACCTAATGAAATTCAGGTACCGATGTACCAAGTTCTAGTTCATGTAGTTGTGCCCGGCTTGGGTCTCGTTACTGTGTTCATTTCCTTCCTGTTGCTGCCCTGGGAGGTGAGCCTGTTGTGCCCTTTTGGTAAGATGTTCTGCTCCTGGATTAGCTGCGTGGTTTTGACCCTAGTCTCACTGCAGGGACTTCACCTGTACAGTTTCACCCTAGGCCTGTATGCCAGGCCTGGGCTGGGTCTGGAGTGGTATGTGAGGAGGGCAGGGGAGCACAGAGGCTCTCCCACACACTCACTGGGCCTGGGCTTTGGCGGGTTTGCAGGGTGGTGGTTGTTCTCACTCACAGCGCAGACTGTGCTGAGTCTGGAGGGGTGGAGCAGGTGCACAGAACCCAGGGAAAGGTCTCTCTCATGTGTGGGCAGTTCTTGGTCCTGTGAGCACAGGAGAGCACAGAAGCTCTCCCACACACTCTCAGGGCCTGGGTTGGGTGGATCTGGAGGAGTCCCAAGTGCACGGCCTCTTGTTCAAGTTTGAAACATATTTCAGTAGAGTCCATCATTCTGGGTTGGAGGTTGTCTTAACATTTGAAATATTGCACTCCCAGCTTCTCTTGACTTGCGGGTTTGTGTTGAGAAGTCTGCTGTGTTTCTGATAGGCTTTCCTTTACAGGTGATTTGTTTCTTTTATCTTCCAGCTTCTAATATTCTATTCTTGTATTGAATTTCTCACATGGTGTTTATTTTATGATTCAGTGTACTTTCTTTTATGGGTAGGGCATGGCCAGTTGGAATTCCATCTGCCTCACTTAACCATATATCATATTATGTTTGCATGCTTCAGAAGTTTTCTAATGTTACTTCTTGAATCAGATTTTTATTTTTTTAAAGATATCCTTTTGAAAATTTATTGACAGTACTATCAACAGTAAAGCATTCTTTCAGTTCTTATGAAACCTATGTTTTAAAGATTGTCTTTCAAAAGTACTTACAAAAGAGCAAGACAACACTAAAACATTTGCAGTCAATTTTTCAAATAAGTCATTTTAATACCTACCTTTCTATGGAGTTATCATCATAGTATATAGTATTTGTTTGGCTTTTTCTTTTTTTCTTCTTCTTTTTTTTTTTTTTTTTTGTCTTTTTTGAGACAGGGTCTCATATGCAGTTCAGGCTGGCCTTAAGCTCACTTTGTAGCTCAGGCTGGTCTCGAACTCACAACAATCCTCCTGCCTCAGCCTCCCTAGTGCTGGGATTACAGGCATGCACCACCACGCCTGGCTTTTCTTTTTCTTTTCTTTCTTTTTTCTTTTTTTTTTTTTTTTTGGTATTGGAAATTGAACTCAGAACCCCTCACTTGAAAGGCAGGCACTGTGCCCCTGAGATACATCCCCAGACTTCAGTATTTGTTTTTATTAAAATTAATTCCAGTTCATTACTAACAAATCCTGGTTTTTAATACAGGTTGTCCTCCTTATCCAAAATAGTGGGATCACCCAGATGCGGAGGCGCTTACCTTCTAATCCCAGAACTCAAGAGGCTGAGGCAGGAGCACTGCTGCCAGTGTGAGGCCAGCCTGGGCCACTACGCAGTGAGTGGAGGGCAGCCTGAACTGCACAGGAAAACCCATCTCAACCACAACACGAATCGGGCCCCAAGTATTTTGGAAGATGTGCATACACGAATGTGACATTCCAGGCATGGAACTGCAGTCTAAGCAGGAAATTCATTTATGTTCATGAAGGCAGTGGGGCGCAGTAATCTTCATAGTGTTCATGAGCCACAGTTGCGTGGTGTGGTATTTTCCACTCAAGCTGTAGCGTTGGTGCTCAAAGTTTTGGATTTTAGAGCGTTTTGGATTTTTTGATTAGGGATATTAAGTTTACTATGCCATGGCAAGGTAGAAATGAGACTTTTATTTTTTTTTGTATTGGTGATTGAACCTGGGTCCTGCCACTGAGCTACACTCTTGGAGTAACTTTTTATTTTATTTTATTTATTTATTTTTCCCAGAACCGGGGATTGAACTCAGGCCCTTGTGCTTGCCAGGGAAGGACTTATTCCACTGAGCCATTTCCCCGGCTCCTAACTTCTTATTTTGAGATAAGGTTTTGCTCAATTCCTAAGTTGCCCAGGCTGGACTTGAACTTCTAGTCCTTCTGCCCCAGCCTCCCAGAGTGCTAGGAGTACAGGCGTTGTCACTGTATCCAATTCAAAATATAATCATTTAAAAAAATTTCTTTTGTCTTCTGTGCACTATTTGGTGTAAAAAATAACATCATGTCCCCAGTGTCCTTGCCCACAGACACTTCGTACTGCAGACGGTTTTTCGTTTTCCTGACATCTCCAGCGTACCACGCTAACTGCTAAGCTCTTTCTCATCACTGAAGTACGGGCTCTTCTTTATCCTCTGACCCTGTGAATGCTCAGAGGTCGACTTTCCATTTGTTTCCATTTGTTCCGTCTTGGCTTGCTGGTGGGTGATGGCTTGGCTGAGGCTGTCCAGAGCGGGGTTCTCACCCTCATCCTCGCTTCCTGCTGCGTCCTTGGTTTCTTCCGGTTCAGCAGTTTTCTTTCTTTTTTGGAGGCTCATGCTCCCGAGCATATTCTCTGGACAAGCGTAACTTAGGTGTCGACTTTCCCCACACACGTGGCATTTAGATTTATCGAAGTAGTTTCGCCTTCGGATGAATTCAGCTGCTCTTCTGTTGTCAATAGCATTTGATCACTCTACCAAATAACTGTTATTTGTTCATGGCTCTGGTGCAGCTTTGTGCAGAGTCTTTATCCCAAAACAGTATAAACACCACTCCCTTACTCTTCCTCCTGTCTTTGTCTTTCATTATAGTAACCTGCACCACTTTGCCATACTTGGAAAGTATCCGGTATAAGTCGTTTGCCAGGGAGAAGGGCAAGTTGGACACATGCACTGTGCTCTCATTCGGAGCCAGGCCACCACTCATTTCTTCTGGCGGGGTGGAGCAGGGGTTTGCAGGTGGCCCGGCCGCAACGCGCTCGTGACATCACTTGAATCGGAGTTTTAAATGTCATTTGTAGGGCGGGCCAAACAGCGCAGCGGCTCAGGGGCTGGAGTTCCCATCCCTGGGCCTGCGTGCTAGTCCCTCCCCAGGGGCGCGTTCAGACAGCAACTGAGGCTGGCCTCGTGCCCACGCCTGTAATCCCAGCTCTTGGAAGGCTGTAAACAGGTGGATCACTGTGAATCTGATCTAGTAGTGAGACCCTGCACACCCTGTAGACCCTTGGCTAAAGCACACACACACACACACACACACACACACACTCACAAAAGTAATTTGTTTCCTTTGTACCATCTTGCAGCTTTTTTTTTTTTTTTTT
>PVKA01043827.1:0-16541 GCA_004027165.1 Ctenomys sociabilis
TATATATATATATATAACTCAGCATATTAATATGGTTTTACTATTTGTACCTTGTTTTTATTCTTTTCTGCTGGATGATTAAGACCAAGATAAAGCAAGATCTATATATCAAAAACACAGCTTTTGTATCTGACAATGTCGGTCCAGTCTCCTCAGGATTAACCCTGAAACCCTGCACAGCAGTTTGTAGATCTTTTGTCAGTGCCAGCCATGTGGATGAGTCACAGCCATTGGTTGACCAATCTGCTCTGTGTGAAAGCCTGAGAAAATGATTTATTTCCAGGTGACTCTGCCTGGACACACCCTACTACATCAGTCATTTTCCTCTGGGGACCGATAATCTCCTTGATCAGAAAATGTGGGGCACAACTGAGTTATAGGATTTTATAGTATGAGTTGTCTTATATCTTGAGTCCTCACTGACCTTGAAGCTCTAAGGCCAAAATGTTGACTCTCTTTATAGCCCTTTCTCTAATTTTGGTCTGTAAGCTTAAGTTATTAACTCTCCTGAAAAGGAAGCATAATTATATTATTTTCCTATAACATAGGCAGTTGAGCTTAATATCACTACGTGTCTGCTTATCAAACATTTTATATATATCATGGAACAGGTATTTTCCATCAATCATTGATATGCTAAACTTTAAATCCCTACAGAATGTGTAAAAACTTAAAAAATCAGTATAAAATATATTCAAAATAGAAATAAACAATTACATAGTTTCACACAGAAATTAATAATTTAACCATATGCAATGTTATAATGTTAACCCTAAAAATAGAAATAAGTAGTTACAAAGCATTACATAGAAATTTATAAATCTAATCATATACCACATTGAAACAGGACAGTCCTGTGACATTTCTTTTTTGACTGTTTTCATTAATTATATTTTTTCTTTTCTTTTTTATTTTATTGAAGAACAAATAGCAATGAGACAGTTTCAAATCAAGCTAGTAGGACAGATTCAACAATTAATACATTGCACATTGTTTTCTTAGTGGCTTTTTGTTGTACAAGGTGCATTTTATGATACTTTGTCGACAAACAGTATTAGAGCAGATGCCTCTAATCAATGAACTAAGAGAATATAGCTGTACACCTATCTTTTTTAAAGCTGAATTATATTACAATTTCAATAACTAATACTTTTTCATTGTTATCTTCCTAATGGTTATGCATAGTATAAGAAGCAAACAGGATATCGTGTCCAAACACTATTAGTGCAAATCTTTCTTCTCATAGAATTCTGTAACAGTACTGCATATTTATCCTAACTGTACTGTTTATACAGATACAGAATGGTTCTTTGTTTGTATCCCCTCTTTCGGTTTAGTCCTGTCAAAGATGGGTATTATATTGCCATTTAATTATTATAGATGCTTGAATTCAGCAAACCAATCCAACACAGCCCACCAGTCCTCAATAATAGTTGGTTATTCAAAGAAGTTGTTGACTAGAGCCATTTACATCTCAGCTTATTGTTATGGCCTTATTTTATATACCTAATTTTTATACTTTTTTGCTGGATGGTTAGGACTGAGAAAAAGGAAGGCCTATATAACAAAAAATGTAACTTTTGTATCTTATGAGATTGGTAAAGTCCACTCATGGTTAATCTTGTAACCCTGTACCCCACTCTGTAGATCCTTTGTCAGTGTCAGCCATGTGGATGAGTCATGGCCATTGCTTTACCAGTTTGCTCTATTATCTTTTTTTCTTGTAAACAAACATTTACTTGTGAGAGTAGAGCAGTAATTAATATGACATTAGAAGAAGTATGTACTTAGAAGACCAGAATGACAGGAATTCCAAGTAGGACCCTATGAATATACATTACTATCTTCATTGCAGATCCTTAGTTTACAGGTATCAGTATATATACTTAGTGAGGGAGAGAATCCCACCAATTAGCTGTGAGTTTCAAAACCTTGATGGAGATATTCAGGATCATTTCCTTAAATACCTTCTATATATAAATGTACAGTTTTTTTCCTGTCATGTTTCCTAGTTTTTTTTCTTGCCCACTCTTTGTTCTTTAATGCATAAGTGTTCATTTTCCATTCAACAGTGTTATACTTTCAATTTTTAATTCATCTTTTCAGTTTTTACACTAGGGAGACTATTCTATACACCTGAGAACCTGGTTTATTTCACTTATGAGTATATCCTCTAGTGGCATAATATTTATATATGAAGGCTTTAGTTTGTCATTCTTCATAGCTGATTGTTACTTCATTGTACAAAAACATGACAAATTTTTCATCCATTTTCAGGTGATGAATATTTTGGTTGCTTCCAAAATTTGGCTGTCACAGATTGTGCTGCTATAAACAAAGTTGCACATATATCACTAAGGTGTGATGTTTTCAGTTATTCTGACAAAATTCTCAGTAGTGGGATATCTAGTCTGAATGGAATTTTCAGTCATAGTTTTTTAAGTAGAACTACACTCATTTGCATAATGATTGCACCAGTATACATTCCCGCCAGCAGTGGAGAAGGGTGGGGTTTCACTGCAGCCTCTCCTCCATTTGCAGTAGGTTGGTTTCTTCAGGATAGCCGTTCTTTCAGGGGTGAGATGGTATCACAGTGTTGTTTTAATTTGCATTTCATGGATGGATAGTAAAATGAAGCATCTTTTCATGTATTTATTAGCTTCTAGAATTTCTTCCTCTGAGAAGTGTGTTTTCATCTCAAATGAATATTGCTAGAGTAAGTCTTTAAATTTTGGGGTCCTAATGTTTTTAGTTCTTTATAAATGCTAGAGAACAGAGCTTTATTTGAGTGCTCATTAGTTGAGATTTTTTTCTAAAATTGTGTGTTGTCCTTTCACTTTGTTGGGAATTTCTTTTGATGTGCAAAAACTTCTCAATAAGAGGAGGTCCAAGTTGTTAATTTGTCATGCCATACTCATGCAGTTTGATTTTTGTTTATGTACTATCTGCCTACCTGAAAGCCTTCAAGTGTTTCACCTACATTGTCTTCCAGGAGATATAGCTTCTGTTTTAATATTTAGATATTCAATTCATTTTGATTTTAGTTTAGTGCATCATGAGACCTGGATCAAGTTTTAGTTTTCAACATGTAGAGAACCAGTTTTTCTAGTACACTTTGTTAAAGAGGTTATCTTTCTTTCAGTAAGCATGTTTGGCCCCTTTGTTAAATATAAGTTGAATGAGTGTATTTAAAATGGCTTCTGCATTTTCTAATCTATTCCATTGATCCTCAGGTCTATTTTTTGCTACTATGTGCAGATTTATTAGCACAAGATTTGTAGTATAATTTCTTTTTAAATTTATTTTTATTGTATTGAAGAACAAATATCAATGAGACATTTTTAAGACACTTCAATGAGACAGATTCAATAAATTAATACATCGAACACAGTTTTCATAATGTTTTGGAATCATGCAAGGTGCACACATGATATTATACTTACAAGACATTATTATAGCAGATGTCTCTTAGCAGTAAATTAAGAAAGGGTAGCTGTTTACCTATCTTATTTTTATAGATGAATTATATCACAGATTCAATAATTCATACTTTCTACTTTGTTATTTTCCTAGTGGTTGTCCATAGTACTAGAACCTGACATAATATCCTGTCCAACCACCATTAGTGCAAATCTGCCTCTCATAGGATTATGTAGAAGCATGGCATATCTATCACAACTGTACTGTCCATACTCACATAATATGATTCTTCCTTTCTATAACCCTTCCTATGTTTAGACCAGGCACACTATATATCATCAATCTCTTTCCTCTGTGGCTCTATAATCTCCTTGTTCAGAAAATTTGGGGCTGAACTGAGATTCATGATGTTACAGTACAGGTTCACTTGTGTCCTGAATCTGTGCTGACCTTGAAAGGCTAGGGCCAAAATATTCACTTGCCTTGCAACTCTTCTATTTCTCCAATTTTGATCTGTGAACTTAGGTTGCTAACCATCCAGAACAAAAGATGACTAGCATCCTGTAGCATATGACATTCACTTTGCCCTAACTATCTGACTCAATTCTTAGTTGTTGTACATTTCTATTTGTATTTTTGCTGTTGACTCCTTATACTAGGGAGACTATATGATATTTGCACATGTGTGTCTGGTTTATTTCACTTATGAGTGTATGTTCAAGTGCCATCAACTTGAATAAAAGTGCTTCAAGTTTATCATTCATTATAGCTCCATTATATAATTCTCTATTATATAGAAATACCACATTTTTTCAACCATTTCTCATGTGATGGACATCTTGCTTCTCTACAAGATTTTGCTAACACAAATTGCGCTTCTATAAATGTAGGTGCACATATATAACTATGATATAATGTTTTCAGTTCGTCTGAGAAAATACCCAGTAGGGGGATAACTGGCTTGAATGGGATTTCTAGTCCTACTCTTTGGAGGAGTCTCCACACTGATCTCCACAACAGTTGTACCAGTCTACATTCCCACCAGCACTGGAGAAGTGTTCCCTTTTCCCCACAACCTCTCCAAAATTTGTTGTTGGTTGATTTCCTTAAGATAGCCATTCTTTCTGGAATGAGAGGGTATCTCACTGCTGTTTTTATTTGCATTTCACAGATGACTAGCGATGTTGAGCATTTTTTCATATATTTATTCGCTTCTTGAATTTCATCCCCTGAGAAGTGTGTATTCATTTCAGATGCCCATTTCTGAATTGGGTCTTTAAGTTTGAGGGCCTTGTTATATCTTAGTACTGTATATATTCTAGATGGCAGACCTGTGTCAGATTGCTTATTGGTTAGGATTTTTTCAAAAATTGTGGGTTGTCTTTTAAGTCTGTTGACCATTTTTTTTTGATGTGCAGAAACTCCTCCAGAAGAGTTGATCCCAGTTGTTGATTCTTTCATGTTTCTCATGCGAATAAATGATTGTTCCTGAACTCTGTACCTACCCCTATGTCTTCAAGAGTTCCTCCTACTTTCTTTTCCAGGAGATTGAGTGTTTCTGTTTTAATGTTTAGATCTTTAATCTATTTTGACTTTAACTTAGTGCATGGTAAGAGAGCTGGGTTAAGTTTTAGTTTTTGGCATGGAGAAAGCCAGGTTTTCCAGTACTATTTGTTATCTATGTAGAGAAATGCAATTGACTTTTGTGTATTGATTTTGTATCCTGCTATGCTACTGATTTTATCACAATGGCTTTGTAATATAATTTCAAGTCAGGAATTGTGATGCCTCCTTCCTTGTCTTTATTGGCCATGACTGCCTTTGCTATTCTAGGTCGTTTGTGGTTCCAAATAAATTTTAGGAATAATTTCTCTTGGTCTGGGAGGTATGTTGGTGGCAGTTTGATAGGGATTGCATTAAATCTGTACAGCAATTTTGGGAGTATGGCCATCTTCACGATGTTGGTTCTTCCTATCCAAGAGCATGGAATATCTTTCCATTTTCTGAAATCCTATATAATCTCTTTTCTTAGGGTGTTGCAATTTTCTGTGAAAAGCTCTTTGACTTCCTTGGTTAAGTGAGTTCCAAGGTATTTTATTTTCCGCAGTGCTATTGTAAAAGGTATTGTTTCTATTGTTTCCCTTTCAGTGTGCTTGTTATCTATGTAGAGAAATGCAATTGACTTTTGTGTATTGATTTTGTATCCTGCTATGCTACTGATTTTCCTTATCAGTTCTAGTAGTTTCTTGGTGGAATTTTTGGGGTCTTCCAAGTAAAGTATCATGTCATGTGCAAATAGTGATAATTTAACTTCTTCTTTACCTATTCTTATTCCTTTTATTTCTCCCTATGTCACAGCAAACAATGTAGCCCACGGGTTGAGGTTTTTAAACTGGGAAATATTGTGTGTTTATGTAATTTAGTGCTCCTTCCTTTAAACTTCCCTTCTAGCAGGTCACTTCCCCCAAAGGAATTCCTAAACTAGCTGCTGAAAAATTCCCTGTAGGCAATCAAACCACAATCCCTGGTAACAAGAATAATGAGGAATCATGCAGTGACCCTCAGCAGGGTGGAGGTGGTCACCTACCCTAAAATAAGACTGAAGCCCAAGATCTCTTGGTGTTGTAGTTCTGGGCTCTTCTACTCCTGGATCTTTACCACTTCTTATAAAACTACAATAAAATTACTTTTGATTTCTACTGGTCTCTGACATCTTTTTGTGTCAGACAAACAGAGAGAAACTAAGAGAGAAAGAATCCCAGGTAGGCTGAGTCTGGAGACCACTTAGATCCCAGAACCAACCGATATTATAGATAAAAAGAGCCCAGGATTTTGGCACAATTTATTTATATAAGAAGATTCTGTCCAAATAATCTCTGCTCTGAAAATTACTGAGTTCTTTGAATCTGACTGTGTGTGTGTGGAAGTAGGCAGTGAGAAGAATTTAAGAATCAGAATGGGATGGGACGATATTTATAACCTCTTCCAAAATAAGAGCCTAAAAATGTGGAGGAAACTAACTCAGGAAAGCTCAGAGATAGGTCAGGTCCTAATCTGCCACCTGAGCCACTCTAAGGCTATGAATTGAGAGGAAACTTCAAGTTGTTCTCAGGGCCTCAAAGCACAGCTTCCCATAGTCATTCTGAATATATCTACTTCCTGTGACTGCTGTTGGAAAGTTCAAAGTGCACAGAAGTTAGAGTCCTAAAAAAGAAAAAAAAAAAAAAACTTATGTAAGTAATCAATGGATTAATTTGCCTGTACCCTGACAGCTGGGAATAAACTTTAGATAAGAGGGTAAACTGAGTGGCAAAGTCTTTCTAAGATTAAAAAAAAAAATTGTGATTTTAGATTACTAAATTTGGTTAGGTACATAGCACAGTGCCCAGCTTTTATGCAAGGTAAGCACATTCCTCTGGAGCAGAAAGAACACACTGGCCCTAGAGCTGCTGTCCTTCCAAGATGCAGATTCATGTTCTGGTCTTGGCTTCTCTCACTGCCTGTACAGCTTGGAGTAAGTGCTTCTGAAACATTATTAAAGGGAGACAGGGGAGGATTTAGAAATCCTTTTCCTAAGGGGAGTGGGTAAGATTTCTAGGTCTGGACAGATTATGAAGGGAGCTTAGTAGAACACTTAAAGCACAGAATCAGAAGCCAGAATGGGTGTCTGGATTCCAGCTCATAAGTTCTGGGCAGGATGCCCTTAGACACGGTTCTTACTGTGCTGTGCTTAGGGCACCCTATCTCCATGACAGGGTTGGAATGGGTGCCTACCTCAGAGGGCTTCAGTAAGCATGAAATAGGTTGTTATTTTTAAAAGCAGTGTAGAGTATGCCTAGCCAGAAAACTCATATGGGGAAGGGTAAAGGAGTTGATTTAAAATGGAGTACATTAAGAGCAGATTTAGCATTTGCTAAATCAAACCATGATTCATTGGTCACTGAAAGGACAATTTGTTACAGGTCTTAAGGACAGGTCACACCACGGAGGCATGGGCGAAATAGAAGCACTCGATATTTTAGAAGACTGGGGAAAGTGAGGGGAAGCACTGGGGCAAGGGGATTTGTTGTGAATTCCACTAGAAGGAAGAGAAGATGCATAGAAAATTGCCATGGTATTATTAGAAATTGGGGCATAAAGGTTGTGCTAGTTGCCTGAATCTTGTATATGGGTGATTTAGGCAGGTTCTGTTTATCCAGGGTCTGGGAACCAGATACAAGAGGTGACTGGAGTGTGGCTTACAGATTTTTTGGACCCTAGGAGTGACAGGTACCTGTAGGATCAGCAAGCTTTTGAAATCAACACATCAGACACAGAGAATAAATCCACAGTATTTCAGAGTGATAGTGAGGCACTTTATAGGTGGAAATTGAGCCCCACAGGGCCATATCCTCTCCCAAAGACAGGAAAAATATCATGCTCTGTCCAATCTCTGACTTCTGCAGTCAGACCAGTGCTCAGTGCTTGAACCATCTTGCTTGTACTGTCCCATTGGCTGTGTGACACAGTGAGAGGCCTGAAACCGAGGTATAAGAAGGGACCCAGAGTTGCAGAGAAGCATTCCTTTTCACTGGTTAAACTGCACATGCAAATATATTTTAATCGATTCTATATGGGCCAATTCCAAATTCTGCTTTATTATCTGCTAAGTTAGCATATTAACACTTATAAAGCGAAGTTTCTTTTAAAGAAAAATATTTATAGGAAGTTTCATGATCACACAGAAAAGTGTCCAACATGTGCACACAGCACATGACATAAGTGGTAAGTTTTGTGACTGTTATTAATCTCGCTTAAACTGCTGAATCATATTTTTAAGTGGGACAATACGAAGGTTATCACTAGGCTTGCCTAACTCATCTAGATCTAAGGTCCTTTTTCAGCTAGTACATGGGCCACACCTAGGAATTTCTGCTTAGACTTTACCTTCTCTGACCTGTTTGAGGCCCTCAGCACTCTTGCCAATCTCTCCTCCTTCCTGCGCTGCTGATATGTCCTTTTCTGTTGTATTCTGCTATGTGCACTGTCTCAGCTGCTGCCACCACTGAACTTTAGATCCAGCTTATTCTGCTGTCACTCTTGGGTCTGTAATGAAGGCAGACACACCTGTGATGTATATTGCCACCTTGAGCTGGATGCTTCTGCCTATGCTTGACCACTTCCTTACACTCCTACGATGCCCTTATCCTATGGATTTTCTCAGCAGGATTTTCACTGACCTCCCTCCCCTACTGAATGGACCTAACAAGGAGCCTGCTTCCTATACTTTCTCTTCAGTCCACTCCTTTTCTGTTCATAGCCCCCACATCTGTCAAGTTCCAAGACTTCCCGTATAATCCATTCTTTACATCTCCATATATTTTCATAAATCTTCTTCTCATTAAACAAAAGGATTGAGTTAACATCACAAGCCCAGAATGAAGCAAAACCTACCTGAATTGTGGGCCTCACCTTTTTCCTCTGAGATATCCTCATTTCCTGTCTATGTCCAGCATCTTCACCACCTATGGCAGACACCATGTATGGCAAAGTCCTGGGGAAATATGTCAGCCTAGAAGGATTTGCACTGCTTGTCTCCATATTCTGGGAGGTCCCTTTTGTGAAGCCCCATCTGGGAACCTTGAGGTTTGTGCCTCCTGAGCCTCCAGAGCCATGGAACTATGTGAAGAACACCACCTCTTAACCTCTCATGTAAGTTGCAGGGGGTGACTTTGGCATCTTTCAGTGGGATGTTTTCCTCAGAGTGACAAAATAATTAATGATGCAATATACTGATTAGCTCTACTTTGTTTGGAAATCATCAAGAGTCTTTAAAGCATTCTAGAACGACCACACTATTCTAGACTCTTATTCAGCACATAAGTATCAAACACCTACTTTGTGCTAAGCATATTTTTAGTTCTTAGAATTCATTGGAGAATAGAACTCTAGGAAATTGCAGAGATAAGAGCCGACATAGAAAGTAAAAAATAAATTTGGTAATAAAGTAAGATATGTGCTAAAATTAGACAGAAGAAAAAGTAAACAGCTCCAGTTTCCCTACGTCTTGTAGGCAGCAATTCTGCCACCTGAGTCCATTGAGAACTGGACGTTTGACAGATGATGTGCTTGGGACAATCACTGAAAAACTGCATTAGTATTCCTGCTGTGCGATCCTTAGAAGGGTCTCTGATTATGTTGCACCATGACTTTCTTACCTGTAAAATACGTAAGAAGAGAATCTCAAAGGTACTAGGCTAGATTTCATGGGACGTGAAGAGCTAATACGTGAGAATAATTACATAACTTTGAAGAAAAATGAGGAAATCATAACATGTTGCAGGTTGTAATTTATGTTGGATCTTCAAGAACTCTTATCAGGGCAGCTTAAAGCGGTTGCCTTCAGTAGAGTGATGATGGAATGCTAGCATGGCAGAGATGCAGGACCCTTATGGAACTGGCAGATAGGGATAAAAGAAGAAAATAATTTACTAAAATCAACCAGTACATCTATGGCAGAGCCAGTCCTGAAATGCAGTTTTCAGGAAATTATTCCCCAAACCACATCCCTGAACTTTTGAGCATAATTTCTTAGAAGGTCTGGTTGAAGAAACTCTACTAAGGACTGAAACATGATGGAAGGACCTTGCTACTTGCAGCCCAGTGGAGACTATTTCTATGGGAAATGTCATCATCCAGGGAAGAAGAGCACATGGGCCACCTGCTGTCCCTGTATCAGTGCATCCTAAAGACTAGGGAAAGGATAGAGTTGCCAAATCCTTCTCATTCTTCTTGATCTTGAGATTCTAGAGTCACAGGTATCTTACCAGATTTCCAGAATGCCATCTTCCCATTGCAGTAACTGCAGACTGATGGTATTATCACCTCATTCAGGCTCAAACATCCATGTATAATGGTCAGCCACAATGGCCCTTGAAATCTTCACCTAGTTAAACTATAGATATTTTTCCTTCCCTCCAAGGTGCTCTCAAAATCCAGAAGGCAGCCAGAGTATCTTTGTTCTCTATACATTATGAAGAAGAGCATTTCTCTGCAGCATTCTGAAGATTATCTCTATTTAAATAGTTACACTCTTCAAAGAAGTTGTCGACCATAGCCATAACTCACTATCGTTGTGGAATGCTGGACTGTGCTGGGTTGTGTTGTCAAGTTCTAGTACCTAAGTTAGTTGAATGACAATGGAGTGCCCACCTTTGACAGGTGTAGACAAAGGAAGGGGTGTAGAAAGAAAAAAATCATGATGTGTGTGTATAGACAGTACAGTTGGGATAGATAATGCTGTGCTTCTACATAATCCTATGAGAGGCAAGATTTGCACTAATGGTGGTTGGACAGGATATTATGTCGGCTTCTAGTACTATGGTCATCCACTAGGAAAATAATTACTGAATTTTTGTTATAATTCAGGTATAAAAAATAAGATAAGTAAACAGCTACACTCTTAATTTACTGATAAGCAACATGTGCTATAATAATGTCTGTAAGTATAATATCATGTATGCACCTTGTACGATATCAAAACATTATGAAAACAGTTTGCAATGTATTAATTTATCGAATCTGTCTTGTTAAGATGTCTTAAAACTGTCTGATTGATATTTGTACTTCAATAAAATAAAAAATAAATTAAAAATATTTTAAGAAAAAAAATAGTTACACTCTTGTGGACATGAGGAAGAAAAGCAGTCAGCTAGAGAGCATGGCACCCCTGGTCAACACTTGTGAGATTCATGATCCTGGAGCTTTGAATGCAGCATACATGGGAGTGAAGTCAGCTTATCAAAGCTGCATGTCTTATTGTAGTGCACTTAACTCTATAATTGCATATGGCAAGGGCTGTTGTTGGCCCAGTGGGTGAGCATTTCTCAGATAATAGATCAGAGGTGGGGTTTAATGCAGGTTTATGTCAGATGGTGGGCCAGGCCATGCTGGAAAACATGAAGTCCAGAGCCCATGAGATTGAAAAGTTAAACACCAAGTCAGTCTCCCATGAAAACCTTGTCAAGGAGCCCAAGAGTGGGGCAAAACGTGTGCCTCACATGTTTTGAGGCGCAAAAGTTGAGGATAAACTTTCCCTCATGTATCCACTCATGCTTTTACTACATACTTAGTGTCCCTAAATATTCAGTTATCATAAGTTCTTTGAGAAATGTGGAATAAACCATGAACACACAGCCCTGCCTTGAGGGATTTTGGCATCTGAGCTGCACAGGTGCATCCTAAATTTATCAGCATATCATTTCTCAACAACATTCATTCAGAGATGATCATGATTCAGTGTATGCTCTGTATACTAGAAAGGAATAGAGCTGCAGGAGCATAGAGGTTTTGGAAGCCTGGAAGCAAGAGACTTCTAGTTATGGCACATGTTCTAGAAATGCATGGTCTAGATTTCAGTCTTCAGCCTATCTTTGACCGGTCTACAGACTGAAAATTTCTTAACTTTTTCAGTGTCTGTTTCCTCAAATGTGACTAATAGCATAAGAATATTCAGTAATGATTACAAATTTTCACTCAGTGTTCTGTTTTTACATAGTGCAAGCACTCAATATTCATTAGATGGAGCAAGATAAGTATGTTCTTGTTGCCCTAATAGATTACTGATAAGTATGTTAGTCTTGTTAGTCTCAGATATATAGTGGAATTTTTCATATTGTTAGTCATATGTCCAACAACCTGATAGGGAGATGAGTACTTGTCTAAGTTGAGGATGCTATGTAGGTTTCAGGATTCAGAGGTGCGAAAGTGGAGACAGGATAGGAAGACATCACAATGAGTATTTCTAGTTTTTCAGATTTCACCAGAACTGTAATTCCCTACTACAAAGTAAATTGAGATTAAGTCCAATAACAAAATCTTCCTCTTTCCATTCTATATAGTCAGATGCTTACATGGTCCAGGCGGAAGTACAAGAAAGTATTGGGGAAATTATGACATCCCCTTGACCTTTACTGTATCTTTCATGATGTTCCCACTTTGCAGAGACTTGGAAGAACATGGTGCATCAGTCAGGGCAGAAAGGCAGGGGAAGCCAGTGTTTCTTCAGTTGGGGTGGTCTCCTAGGCTACCTGGAGACCTGGGGAGGAGAAAGACCCTCTGCAACATTGTTGTATTGATGGACTTTGGCTAATGGCTCATTGAGTCATAGCCATAATGTACAACTCATAAAACTCTTGAGGTCTTGTCCAATACCCTTTTCTATGATCAATGTGTGTATGTCCTCTTTTTCAATGTGATGGTGTGGATCCATGGAGGTGGTCTATGATGGACTGGCTCTGTCTGCTCATGAATATGTGGTAGTGGTGACCATTAAGTTTCACCTGGGCATCTGGAGATTCTTCAGGTAAGGTATAGGACTCTTGTCTGTGTGTATTCCCTTCTTATTGACTTGTTTTCTGTGATATGTCAAATCATCTGAGACCAAATAGACATTTAAGTACACAAACCTGTTTAGTTCATTCCAATATCATGCTGCCTTGGTTGGCCTTTGGTGGCAGGCCCTTTTCTGTGGAATAATGTGGTGTAAATATGGAAGTGAATCTATAGGGCACAGTTTGAGCCAGTGTTTCTCTTGTATAGCAGCTCCCTCTTTGGAGAACAAATCAGTCTCCTGAGTGCTACTTTGTTCCCTTCCAAGAGCAGCAGTCTTAACACCTGAGCCACCTTCCACTAGACATCATCTTTTCCAGGTTCTATCACCTTTTAATATTATTGCAGTAGGGATCAAGCCTCATGCACATGAACCATCTGGAAGCAATCCACATGTAAACCAAACCATAGTATTTGTCAAATCAAAGATATAATTCCTTGACTGTAGTCATGCCATCTCCAAAAGCACCCTTTATCATGGTGTTTATTAATACATCAGTCCCTTCATTATTAGATTCTAGTGAACTTTTTATTTTGTACTAGGAATAGAGCGCAGCACCTTAAGCTTGCCAGACAGTTGTTTATGATGCCAAGCTATATCCCTGGTCCAACGTTTCAAACATCAGCCATATTTACCTATCTGCTTTTGAGCTTTATATAATCTAAATCCCTGTCCCTAAGTTGTCTGCTTTGCCTACCAAACACTTATCATTCTCAAAATAAAATCCTGCGTGTTACTGCTTCTAAAATATCCAACACCTTTCCACCTGTGTTGTATTACAGTGTCCAGGAACATTGAGAAAAGTTCTTCTTGTACCCATCTATCTTTGATGGGAGTGAGCATTCAGCAGAGCAAGTAAGGGGTATGTTTCTTCTGGGAAAGTTAGAATGGGCTTCCTTATGGAGATAGTGCAGATAATGCTTGCTGAGATAGATTTTCAAGTAACCCCACTGCCAGACTGTTCTCACAGAGACCAACCGAGATCTCCACCAGCACTCAGAACTGCTTCATAGGCTGCTCAGATTTAGCCACACCAACTCCTCCCTGAGTTCTAAAGTGTTTCATTCTTCTAGCTCAGGCCAATTCCCTGATTGCTTTTTAGCCCTTTTTACCCCTTTCCTCCACCAGGCTCATTTTTCCATCTTTCCTTCTCTACTAAAATTTTTTTTCTATATTTAGGACAGGGTTCACGGGTCTCACTGCATAGACTGGACATTCCCCTGCTTTCAGCATCCTAAGCGTTTGGATTACAGGCATGTGCCACCACATTCAGTGTCAATCATCATCTCAGGGCGTCCTGGGGGTGGGACCAGCACGGAATGCCATGATGAAACCCAGGACACTACGATCTGCCTAGGTAGGCACTCTATTTCTCTGAGCTATTAGGCTAGCCTCTACTAAATTCTTCATTGATACTAGCTAGCTCATTTATAGGCTTCACCTGTCTTTTGAAGCTAGCTGTCTTTATTAGCTACCTTCTGACATACCCCTTGGATGTCTGTTGGATTATTCCACCTCTACATAGACAAAATGATGTTCACTACTTCAGACAGCCTATAATGATCACTGCCTTTCACTCAGCAATGACTCCTCTTCCCATAAAACCAGCTGTGCAGCCATCAGCAGTTTCATCTTTCCTGTGCCCCAGGATAGTGTTGATGGTCAGCCTGGACTTTTCTCTTTCTTCTCCCTCTCATCCACTTAGCCAGAAAATATTTTTGGATCCAACTTTAAAATATTTGTCCAATTAATCCTTGCTTGTGTTGCAGTTCAAGGCTGGTGACTTTGTCTTGGCTTACCACCAATTGGTTTCTTAATCTTGTTAGTTTTACAGGATTACTGCTTCATGTAACAGAGTGCTCAGTTGAGACAGCCAGAATGACATCATGCCTCTGAGGAGAGTTTCCATGTTACTCACTATGACACAGAAGTACGTGCCAATGCTTACAGCAAGCTGTGTGATACACTTCACAATAGCTGCCCTCAATATTGTCACTTGGCCCTGAGCTCTCTGCACCACCTATTTTGCCTAAATGAAATTTCTTTAAATAATTGTAGGGCCCATGTGCACATTTTACTCAAATCTCTACCAAATTCTAATGCTGCAGAGAAGCTGTCACTGGCTATGAGATCTGAAATATCACACTCTCCCTCATGTGCTTCTCTCTTTATCTTGGTGTATTTATCTCCAAATTCCCTTCACTAACTCTATATTGTCTTTTCATTTGCTTGTTTTGTTCTTTAGAGTGAGCTGAGCATAGCTAGATTTTTGGGTGTCCTGTTTCCATGTGTTATTAATTTCTTAGATCTCTGTTGGACACACAGTAGATGCTCAGTCCACAGCAACAAGAAGAATCAGTGTGGAGGTTTCCAAATGATGCTGTTGTAGGAGAGACAGTTGGGTCAGGAACACAAAGCTTAAATTCATTCTGAAACACTGAGAGTTCCCTGAACCATTTCAGTTCCTGAGAGCACGACTTTAATAATTCTGTTTCCCTCTACCACTCTGTCTCTTGCAGCGCAGGGGATGAGCATAGCCTGGGGAACTGGGGTCACTTGGACCAGGTGGCTGCACTGTGCTGGATCCGGGACAACACTGCCAACTTTGGAGGAAACCCAGGCTCTGTGACCATCTTTGGAGAGTCATCAGGTGGTCATTCTGCCTCTGTTCTTGTAAGTGTTTCTGGTATGAGGCCTCAGCCCTGGGCTTGATATAGTTACTAATAGGACCTTTTGGAGACCAGCCAGTTGGGTCCTATTTCCCTGTGCTTCTAAGACCTGGATTCAGAACTGAATCTGCTCAGCTGTCAGCATTAGTTTGTGAAGAACAAAGACCTTCGTTTCCTTGTGGAAACGAAGTGGGTTTGTTCTTCACAAGCTAATGCTGATGAAGTGGGTTCACCTTGCTTCCATGCAGAAGTAGGGGTGAATGTAATCTAGACATAGCAAAATGCAAGAAGATGAGCTAGATGAAGTGTTTTCCTGCTTCCAAGCCATGTTTACATGTTGAGGAGACTTGAGGTTCCTCTGTGGTGTCTTGATAACTTATCCATGCCATAAAGGGAGGATAACACTTTCTGGGACTTTGGGCCAATGTCAGGTGTAGCGTCAAATGAGGGGAAAGAGGGATAGATGTTGCAGTGGTGGAGACATGAGGTAGGGAGATAGAGATGTGGAAAAAAAATATATATATATTGTATATATACATAACATACTTAAAACAGTTATACTACTAATTTTGCTTAATTGAAAAGAAAGGTTTGAGCTATTATTGTTTGAATAATTAAATGTCTATATCTTGTACTCTGAGTAACTAATTTAAAGATAACAGTATAAAATGTGTTAATCATTTTTCCATCCTGTTATCTTGTTTTGAATTTCTTTTTTACTTTTCTCTTTAAAATAAAAAAAAAAAAACAAAATATTTTTTTCTGAATATTCAACAATGAAACCAATGCCTGGTTTAAAAGTGCAACATCAAGAGTCAGGGACAGGGCTGGCAAGATAGCTCAGCGGTCTAGAGCGCCTCTCAGGGACCGCAGTTCGAGCCCCAGCACCACATGCCATGCCAGCCCCTCCCCGCAGGGCCGGCTGAGCTCACCCCCCACCCCCGCGAAAAAAGAATCCGTGATGTGTAGCGAGACACTGTAATAAATAAAGGAATTAAAAAAAAAAAAGAGTCAGAGACATAGCTCAGAGGCATACGTGACTGCTTGGCAAGTGTAAGGTCCCAAGTTTAATAGCTGGTATC